>JBBPMK010000115.1:0-59391 GCA_038090295.1 Boletus semigastroideus
ACACTTCATACTGATTTATGATATTCTTGATACCAGCAACAAAATTGTTGCAATGACATAGCTGATTTAAATTGACATATCTCCACAGCCACCAGAGTGAAGTCACATGACCCTGGGGAGTGGTTTGTAGCCAGGAGTACATACTATATTTAGTGTTATCAAAGATAGGTGAAATTCCCACAGGTGATCACTGCATCAAGGTTAGTTATTGCAATGGTTTTGTTGCTCAGTGTATACAATAGCAGTGACTTTTAGATAAATCACTAATGGAGTGGTTGGGAGGGGGTGAAGGATGTCCTCCTCTCTCATCCCCATTCCCATTCTCTTACTGACTGCTATACCTTGGAGATTGGATAGGTCGGTAGGAGTGAACTCTCACTGATCTGATCTCGGTCCCACGGGTTTTAGCTCCGACAGCACGCGTCCGTGCAAGTCGCGTCCGTCTCGTCCTTCATGCATTCTGTTCAGCAGCCCCCCGTTAAAATATACAATGCGGTCTATTCGTCAGTACAGGTCCGTGCTGGTCTCCCTCTTCACTGCGTTCCATTCACGCCTACGAGCAGGTCTACGAGTGCATGGTCCGCGGCATCGCCGTCATGCGCAGACGCGGTGACTCGTATGTCAATGCAACCCAAATTCTCAAAGTCGCGGGCATAGAAAAGGGCAGACGTACAAAAATATTGGAGAAGGAAGTTCTCCCTGGAAAACACGAAATCGTACAAGGTGGATACGGTAAATACCAAGGGACTTGGTACGACCCCGCACGACTTCCTTTGTGCGTCTTCTTATTGTATTCTTTCACAGGATTCCACTCGATCGCGGTCGCGACATTGCCGCTCAGTATGGCGTTGCGCCTCTCCTCGCTCCCCTCTTTGATTTCACCCCCTCCTCCACCTCCCTTACTTCCCTCCCCACTGCGAACACCGCGCCATCCTCACGCCCAATCTCGGCCGCGTCGTCCTTCTCCGCACCGGCATACCCGCAGTCCGTCCTCCCCTCCACATCCATGATGCCTGGTTCCGCGCTCCGTCTCCTCAACGAGGGTCGCGCCCAAGGTCTTTTCACCCCTTCCACTTCCGCCCTCGCACCTTCCAGATCTGCCATTTTCCCATCGTCCGCATACCAATCTGCCAACTCTCCCGGCGCGCCTTCCTCCACACCGCCTCCGACCCAACAATCCCTCAAGAGAGCGAGATCAGATTCCGAAGTTGTCTCCGCCATCTCGCATCCTCAGCAGTCCCTCCTCGACGTACCTGCCGACATCAGCTCCTCCCAGCAATACGACGGTCCCCACTCATCCAAGCGGCCTCGCAATGAGCCCAGTCCACGACCTGAATCCTCTCAATCATTCACCCTTTCCTCCCAACTTCAGCACGTCACCTTCGTCCATCACACCCTCTCACCTCGCCCGGCTCGTTCTCCCCACCCTCCTTCCACAAATGGAAATTCTGTAAATGGCGCTGACGCCGACTCTTACCCTACGCGCTATTCCACAAAGCCGTCGTTCCCACGCGACTCCTCTATTTTTAGGGATGCACGGCGCGCACAGCTCGTCGCTGCCATCTGTCGACAAGATGATCCAGGGCCTGTGTTCGATCTGCTTCGCGAACTTGCCACAGATCCTTCCCTTCCTCTCGATGTAGATCCGATTCTCGACGACAAGGGCCACACGGCCCTTCACCTCGCCACATCCCTTGGTCGCCTCGCTATCGTAGAGCAACTCATCACTGCAGGTGCTGATATACACCGCGGCAATTTTGTCGGAGAGACTCCGCTCATTCGTGCCTCCATCGACACCCACAACTCTGACCAACAGTCTTTTAACGTCATTGTCCAGGCATTACATCAGTCGATACGCACCCTTGACTCATCAAAGAGATCCGTCCTACATCATATCATGTATCTTGCTGGCATACAAGGCCGTGCACTCTGTGCCCGATATTACCTCGATCAGATATTCATGTGGATAGCACAGAACCAAGGTGGAGACTTCAGATCCATCGTCGATCTTCCGGATGAACATGGCGACACCGCCCTGAATATCGCCGCACGTATCGGAAATCGAAGCCTGGTTAGAACGTTGCTGGATGTCGGTGCCAATCGCATATTGCCAAATAAACTCGGTCTTCGTCCGGGCGATTTCGGAGTAGAAGTCGAGGTAGGTGCCACAGTATTTGAAGCGTGCGCCAGTACTCAATATTCTTTCCAGGAGTTCAGTGGTGGTCCACGGGCAGAGGACCTGCTAGCGTCGCTGCGGACAGGTCCCTCCGCCCCAGTGCAAAAAAGCCAAGATATCATTACGGGTGTGTTCCTTTTTGCTGCATGCGATGATGTTCATCGCTCACCCGTTCGTAGATATGACTGCAATGATCCAAAATCTTAGCGTCGAATTTACTGCAGAGCTCAAAGCAAAACAGGATTCATTGGACGTGACACAAGCTCACCTTCGGGCAGCGACCCGAGAGCTCTCGGAACAGCGAAAGCAGATACAACTATGGCAAAGTCGATGTGCAGAACTTGACCAGGTGCACCAGCGCATCCGAAATCTTGAAAAAGCGATTGCAGAAGAAGACAAGTTTGACTGGACGGGAAGGACAGACCTGTCTGGTAGAGACGGGCGGGAAACTGGCGGACCAGCGTTCCAATGGCGGGGACCAAGTTCCACTATGGCGGGAGTCACCGGCCCGATGGATATTTCTTTTAGTCTCGAGACCGACCCACCAATGCCAACGGCTGACTCTGTCGCGAGCCTGATACGATTGCGACGACTGAATTTGTGGTATATGAGAACGGAGCAATTGACGGAGGCGAAACTCAAGTCTTTGCAGGGAGCGAGTGCAGAAAAAGAGTATCAGTGCAAGAAGATCATCGCGCTTTGTACTGGCATCCCCGTCGACAAGGTGGAGGACGTGAGTCGCTCGGTGGTGGTGTATCTTGAGCTCGTACATTGTGTTTACGCTTGCATTGCTTGTTCAGATGCTGGAAAACCTGGTGATTGCGATGGAAAGCGAAGCCCAAATGGTCGACATTGCTCGGGTATCCGGATTTATGCAAAAGGTAATGATCCGTCTCCTTGGACCCAATTTTCGTCACTGACTCGATCCCCCGCTTTGCAGGTCAGGGATGGTGTAATCTAATTTTTTTTTCAATACATTTGTCGTTGCTCAGGCGCAGACCCCTTGCTCGTTTTGTAAGCACACATGACATGGACTGTATTTATGATTACAATTGGTAACTGCCCATACAAACTAGACTGCGACGTCCTCTGGAGCGAACAACTGAAAGTTACGGTTATAGGTCCCGGAGGCGAGCAGCCGACCGTCTGTAGTGAGATCCACAGACATGACCTTTCCAGAATCTGTCGTGAGCGTGCGGAGCAACTGCCAGTCGTCTGCGCTCCATAGCTTGACGAGTCCGTCATATCCCGCACTCGCAAAGTAGAGTCCCGAGCGATACCCCCACTCTTCTGCCGCGTCGGCGTCGTCCCCGTTCTTGTCTGGATCTCCCTCCGTCTCCATGCCGTTCATAAGGACGTCGCCGTTAATGGGGGCGCTCGGGAGTGACGCGTCGCTGCGGAAAAATCGCACATCAGCGACGTTGGATACGTGTGCAGGGATGGTGTAGAGCGCCTTCAGGGAACGCATGTCCCATATCCGGATGGTGTCGTCCCCGGCGCCGGTTGCGATTTGGTAACTGGAAAGATCACGTCACGGACCGTTGGAATGTCGTTTGGTGCACGCACCCATTGGGGGAAAAAGCGATGCCAAAAATGGCTTGGACGTGACCATCGAGGACCATCGCTGTTCGGCCGGTGCGGAGATCCCATACACGCCCGATGGCGTCTAGACCGCTGATATGTAACAAGGTTAGTGTTTGCAAAAAAAAAAACACGCGTGAAATGACAAACCCAGAGGCAACGAGCGCACCATCGTCTTGGAACTCGACCGAATACACTTCTTTCGAGTGACCCTCTTGGAGGAGCAGCTCTTTGGCGGTCGCTACGTCCCACAGTCGCCAGGACGTATCAAAGGATGCAGACGCGACGTAGTCGCCCGAGGGGTGGAATGCAACGCGACAAACCCGGTCGGCGTGCCCTTTCATGGTGGCGAGTGGGGCATCACTGATTGTGGTACCTTAGTGGCGTGACTCGAGCAGAACATTGGACATGCCTGTTTAGAGACCAGAGATTGACGCTCATATCCCCCGCTCCAGAGGCAAGGTTGACAACACCCTCGCCCTGGGTGAACGTGGCTTGTGGATGCCAAGCAACACCACCCACACGATCCGCATGTCCTGTTGGACGTGTTATTACGTGCATACGGCGCAAACCCAGATATTAGCTTGCCGCGCAACGTTCGTACGAGCGTACACGCCGGAACATTCCATATTTTTACGGAACCAGACCAACTGCCAGTGGCGAGGAACTTGCTGTTGGGAGCGAACCGTACTTGTGCTATAGGTCGGTCGTCACCAATCTGCGAACCAAGGTTGCCGAATCGCTGCCGGTGACGTCAGTTGGCGCATGGCGAGACGACCATGTGCGACGGATTACCTTGACTTCTCCAAATATTTTCTTCCGCAGGTCGATGATGCGGGCGAGAGGCAATTTGGCATGTAAGCGCTGTTGGGCGACTCGCTTTTGAGCTCTGCAATGACGAAGCGGGCAGGACATTGTAAGCACCTTACTGATTGCGCCTACTGGTAAAATCCAACCTGGGCAGAGAGAACTCGGCTAAGCGCCTCCTGGCTTGGAGTAACTCGAGCGAGCCCTCGGTGTAGAATTCTTCCTGTCAACGTATTTGTGACGGATGGCCAAGAGAAACACGGTTGTCAACGCACCTCTTCTTCACTCTCGGACTCTTCTTCTTCTTCCATCCGGAGTTCCTCTCCCCGAGCAGCATTGATTTGAGACAAGACGTATATCAGACGATCGCGTCTGTCAGCTGCCTGTATCGTACGTGAATGGGGTCACGCGACAAAGGGGAACGGGGTACGTACGCGTTCTCCAAAGAGAGTGATGGGCTCGCCAATCTCACGGAGCCTTGCCTTGACGCGATTGTCGTCTGTGGGCACGGCCATGCTGCGTGCCTTCTTTTTGCGCTCTAGCTCGTCCAATATGACCTTGTTCTCCAACCTGGCTCTATCTGAGCCGAGGTAGTTGCCATCGTCCATCAACGTGTCGAAAGTGAGGTCTGACATGATTATGACGAGCGTTTGTTTGGCAACGGCGTTGAATCTAAACAACCCTGTTACGATCAAGGTGTGTGGTCGTTGGTGGGGAAAGGCGTCGTCGAGTTTCGTAGTGAGGCTAGTTCGTATTTAGAAATGTACTAACGCGCGGTCTCATTTACGTCTCCATCCATTTAATTTTTTGGATCCGTCTTTCTTTCTTTCTCACTGCCATGACCCAACCTCCGTCCACGGAAGCGTCTGCCAGTCTCAGCCCGTCCACGGCGTCAGGTCCAGATCGCACGCCTTCTCCCGCACCAAGTACGGCAAGCAAAACCCGTGGCGAAGACTACGTTTACTTTGAACGAAGCACCGACGGATTCTCTTCCGATGCCGTGTCCCGCGCGACCGCTGCCAAGCTTAAACTCGAGTCCTACTACAAACTTGCCGTCGACGTCGCCATCGAGCGCAACGGTCGGTATGTCTGCCCCGTTTACCCCGTGACTCTCGTCTCACCGCCCATCCACACAGTCGAATCGAGTTGGAACAAAAGATCAACCATGCTGCGATCTCAAACGAGGCCAAGGAACGCGAAATACGCAAATACCGAAAGCTCGAGTCTCAGCATCTCAGGCTTCGGAGAACAAAGATACGCTTGACGGACTTCCGGACGGTCAAGGTCATTGGAAAGGGTGCATTCGGAGAGGTCAGCCACGTCGGACACATCCCTTTGCACCATTATGACACCCTCCACACAGGTTCGGCTCGTCCAAAAGGTGGATACTGGCAAAGTGTACGCGATGAAGACGTTGCAGAAAGCGGAAATGTTGAAACGGGATCAGGTTAGCCGGTTGGATTCTTTGTGCCTGGTTCGATCATCTCACTTGCCAACCCAGCTTGCCCACGTCCGTGCGGAACGCGACTTGTTGGCCGAGTCAACATCGCCATGGGTAGTCCAGCTTTTTTATTCTTTCCAAGACCCGCTATACCTCTATCTCATCATGGAGTTCCTTCCTGGAGGTGATCTCATGACCATGCTCATGAAGTACGACATATTCTCGGAAGACGTCACACGATTCTACTTGGCAGAGTGTATTCTCGCCATCGAAGCGGTTCACGACCTGGGATACATTCACCGGTATGTATCCACCCCGAAAATATCAATGCGGTGATTCATCACGATGGCATCAGCGACATCAAACCTGACAACATTCTCATTGACAAGAACGGTCACCTCAAGTTGTCTGACTTTGGCCTCTCCACTGGACTCCACAAGACGACCGATGGGGATTTCTATAAGCGCCTCATAGAGCAAGAAAAGCAACGAGACCCTGCACGAAATAGTGTGCAAGTCAACGCGATCAATCTCACCATGAGCCGAGAGCAAATAGCCACATGGAAGGCCAACCGCCGGAAGCTTGTGAGTTTGGCTTTTCCTATGACCCGTGTGCTTGCTGAAGAAGTCTTGTCCTCTAGGCGTATTCCACTGTCGGTGAGTACAGTCCACTTTCATTGCAGACATGGCTGAATGCCCATTAGGCACGCCTGACTATATCGCACCCGAGGTGTTCATGTTGAAAGGGTATGGTAAAGAGTGTGATTGGTGGTCTTTGGGTGCAATCATGTTCGAGTGTCTTGTTGGCTATGCGCCGTTCTGTTCAGAGAACCCAAGTGACACATACAAGAAGATCATTGAGTGGCCCAATTACCTGTACTTCCCTGACGAGGTGCATCTCAGCAAGGAAGCCGAGCACTTGATCCGGGGGTAAGTTATTGTTCGTGAGCGTATACCCATCGTGAAGCTGAGCCCTCCTGTCTAGCATGATGCATTGGGCTAGTCACCGACTCGGAGTGAACGAGATCAAGAACCAACCATTCTTCTATGGTTGTGACTGGGATAACCTACGGTACATCGCACCTCCCTTTGTTCCGGCACTGTCGTCCATTACGGACACGACGTACTTCCCCACGGACGAGCTCGGGAACTTGCCCGACCAGCTCGAGGCGGTCGAACAGGTTGGATCCGACAAAGACCTTGCTTTCCTTGGGTGAGTTGTGGTCAACCTCCGTCGTCATTGGCTGATCCTTGTGTAGGTTTACGTTCAAACGGTTCACTTGAAGAGTAAAACAACACGTTGCTTCTGGACCCTTGCTGCTTCTGTCTCGCGCAATACCTAGCATAGACGTCGTCCTTGTAATACCTTGGTGCTTTCTTTGTTGCAATGTAAATCAATGGGAGGTCATTTCCGTGCCACGTGACCTTGAGGATGGACGACCACGTTATTGACACCCCAAGTTTGTCGTCTTCATGGCTAGACAAGTCGACGTATCCTCACAGATTCTGTCCAAGCTCGACTCAGTGACGTTCCAATCACTCGACTCCGCCATCGCATCCTCATGGCGAACCGAGCTCGACGAGTCTATACGCCTCACCAAGGTACGCTGGTGTTGGTATTCTACATTCTGGAAACCTCACCCGGATGTGTAGAGACGCATTCGCGACCGTATACATGCGAACCTACCTGCGTTCGACGCACAGCTCACTTCAGCAAGGTCCGCCCAGCAACGCCTCCAAAGTCTGGCGAGTGACGTAGATGCGCTCAGCCGCGCGGTGTCAGACCCAGAGGTACCGCTTGCCGTCGCTGTTCGTAGGACTGCTGGTCACAGACTCGTCTAGACGGGACTCACCCCGACACTTCTGGAAGCGCTTCGGAAACACCAAGCCCTCGCGCAGGCGTCCCTCAATGCAGACGTGCTCTATGCGTCCTTGTTGCACCTCTCGGAATGCAAGGTTCAGCTCGAAATGGTGCAGCACTTGGTGGATTCGGGTGATCTTCCAGCTGCCGTACCAGCGAGTACTAGATTGGCCCAGTTACTCGACTCGACTCCCTCACCCCTAGGAGAGGCGACCGTTACGTCTGACATAAAGGTGCGTCGCGTCGACCTAGGCATGCTCGTGTATCTGAATCCATCCACAGTCCAAGTTACGTCTGCTGACCAACCGGGTCGAAGAACTACTGGACAATGCGTACATGCAAGGCGTGGTTGTCTCCTCCACAGACATTATTGTTCGACCCTTTGTTCCTGGTTGGTCCCAGGGTTTTGTTCAACGATCACCGGTTCTGACATTCCCATCTCTTGTGTAGTGCCCAATTCGGAGAAACCCATTCCCCTGTCCGCTGTTCTGTCCTCCCTCTCCCCTTCCTCCCTCTCTGCACATATGGCAATCTTGCGGCGTGACATAATTGCACATTATGTTGACCACATACTGGTTCAACCTACTTTGTTGTCTTCTTCACAAGAACCGGATCAATCTGGTTCCTTCATTCACAGATTGCAACGTCTCCCCTCATCTGCCAATCACGCTTCAACCCCTCTCAGCAATTTATCACGTATTCTGGAATTCGGGAACGAGAAACTGTTTCCCTGCCTACCCCAGTCGCAACGCGAGACATTTTCGAAAAGTCTTGTCAAACCACTGACGACGTCCATCATGACTCGCTTGTTGATCCCCTCACTACCCTCAAAATTGGATGCCCTCCCTTCATTCCTGGAGCTGACGAGATCTTCTGTCGAGTTCGAGGAGAAATACATTGTTGGAATGCTCAAAGGAGACGCTGTCGAAAGGGAAATTAAGAACTGGGTTGACAACGTTTGTGCACATTACGAGAGAGGACGACGACAGCACATCCTCGACAGTGTCCGGGAGAACATTCTGGCCAGCGCCTCACGTCCCAAAGACACGTTCTATGCAGAACTGGTTACGGTCATCGCCATCACTCAACCCAATGTCGAACCTGCATCTGTCGCCGCACCCGTTACGACAGGCAGCCGGAATCAGAACGACGATCGCATCTCAAAAACGGTTTCATCGGGCTCTGTCATTGATGCAGAGGATGCTTGGGGCTTTGATGATGATGTCGGGGAATCACCCGTTTCGAAACCAGGAACTGAGGAGTCCGAGCCAGACCCGAATGAAGCCTGGGGTTGGAACGAAGAACAATCCGAACCGAACGTTCAGGACTCCTCTGTAGCTGAAACTAGCATGCAAGATGACGACGTTTGGGATGATGACCCATGGGCTGATAATTCGATCGCTGACGAGGCATCTCCACCTTCCGTCACGTCGCCTCTACAGCCGGTGTCGGAAGTGTCAGCCTCGAGCAGCCGACCCCAACCACTTTTCAATGGACATCCACCAACAAGCGGCCACGCTGCGAATGGTCTTCACCCACCTTCAAAACCTTCACAGAATGCCAACATTGTCAATAAGGAACCGTATACAGTGTCAGCGTTCATTCGACGTATCGTCCGAGCTGTCGAAGACGTGTTGCACGAGGGGAAAGCACTTGCATCCTCGGGTATATTCTCCGAGTCCGTTCTTTCCGCCTCGATTCCAGGAATTTTGATCATGCAATCTGGTCCTCTGGTTCTCGAACTGTATCGTGCGTTGCATCCTGTCGTTGCTGCATCAAAATTGTTACAGCCTGCTGGTCGTATGCAATTTTCCAACGATTGCTATTACCTTTCCGAGGAGATAGCTCGTGTGACGAAGAATGAGCAAGGGCCGTCAGGCGTTCAAGCAAAGCTGGAGGAATGTAAAGACGACCTCAAAGTTTTGGCAGATAGCTGGTTCTATAAAGGCATCGTAAGTGGTCATTGTCGTTGAAATCCATTTTTATATCATACCTTGTTTGATTCTAGGACAAACAAATGGCAACACTAGAAGACGTTCTGGCAGGTGCGGATGGCTTCGTGGACACGTCAGACCAAGAACATTATGACGAGTGCGAAATGGTGATCACTCGTGTTCTTCGAGACGTACGAAGTGCTGCACAGACATGGAAGGTGAGCAAGCACACTCGTGAGAACTCTGTCACTTGCTGATCGGTCGCCAAAGTCAATTCTTCCTAAAAGCAAGTACTACACTGCAGTGGGATTGGTCGTCGATGGTGTCTTGTCACGCATCCTCGATAGTATCTTGGCGATATCGGATATACCTGAAGTGGAGTCCCACAAGCTGAGCGAACTCTGTCGGATATTGACAGCTCTCGAAGGATTGTTTGTCGAGAATACAAGCGAAGTGAGTAGATTTCCGATAACAAAGGGATGATCTGTCTAATATATCCAGACTTCCTTTGTCGTTTCGTATGTCCCGACCTGGTTGAAATTTTCTTACCTATCGGAGCTTCTGGTATGGGATGCACCCCTTTTCTAGGTTGCATTTTGGGTTGACTTTTTTTTTCTCTCTCCAGGAAGCGTCCATGGTTGATTTGACATATCTCTTCGAGGAAGGTGCATTAGTCGACTTTGAGATCAACGAGCTGGTCATGCTGGTCAAGACGCTGTTCGCCGACACGCCTCTACGGACAAGGACGATAGAGAAGATCATGAACGGACATCCAGTTCGGTAATCTCGTGTCTCTTCTATGCCGCATCTTTTACTTTTTACTTTTTGGTACCCTACATATGTTTATGCACGCTTTCACGCTATGCATATTGAGTAGGAAGAAGGTCTTGTTACACTTTTTTTCCGTTCAATTCTGAACGTGGTGCACTGTTCGAATCGCCACCGAGACATTTTGCCCTGGGTGTGTTCGGACTGAATTCTGTTTAGTTTCCAGCGGTGGGACTCGGTTTGCGAATGTGTGCATGTGCATCGTCCGCGCGCTGGGTGGCAGCATAGTATTGGAGGAGAGATAGGGCGGGATAAAAGCGAAGTAAGGTCTATCTGCTAGTGGGCGAAGACGTGGCTTTGAGTGACCTAGCAGAGGTTCCAGGATCACCTCTAGCGGCCCGCGGCGGTCGTCTGAGGACTGCGGGTACATATCGGTACGAGCAGGAATGCAATAAATCGTCGTGATGTTGTGCTTCAAAGTAATCATGATGCAACGTCGTCACCGTCACGTCGATCGATCGAGGCGACCACAGAGGAAAGGACGTTGAAACAAAGTCTAGAGCCTATTCCGCAGATCTAGTGAATGCGCCGCATACATCATCCGATGACCTTGTACACCCTCAGACGCGCCGGTCCATTGACATGAAAGCAGCCCGCGACGCGTGGGCGGCGGTGCGCGCCACATTCGAACGTCACGACTTTGCCGACATTAGCGAATCAGCCATAGACACACATGTACACACATGTAGCATGGGCCGAGAGAACTGCAAGTATGTGTACTTGCTGACTTTGCCAAAGAACCCAAAACGAATACCATCATTTGAAACGGATAGCCCAGAAAGCTTGATCAGCAGTATTTATCGACGGTCTGTGATCGATTCGGTCAGGCCAGGCAAAACACTCCCCTGCGCCATGGAAGGGGAATCCGTCTGAAGGGCGCCCGAGCGAGTCGTGAATGAGGTCATGCAACGTGATATCGATCCTGCGCTTGTGCCCACCCGAGTTCACCGAGGAGCTTGTAGACACGGATGATATCGGTTCAATGAATTTGGATCCGTGGCGGAAATAGGGAGCTGGGGGAGGTTCGGCAAGGGGGGTTCGACGGCACATTCAATTCAGCATGCCTCGGCGGGAACGGGTCATCTTTTTTTCCAAAGCCGGGAGATTGCGCATATGTCTTCCACGATAGCCAATGATAAAACAGAGGTGGTGTGAATTCTCATGTCATACTGTGGCGATATGTAATAGCCCATGAGCTCGGGAATAGCGAGATAGGCACCGTCCGACTACGGATCTGCCAGCGCACTACATTCAAGGTTCATCCAACTCCCGGAGCAAGCGCACTGGTTTTTTCTCGCCTTTCAGGAAAATGGCGAGGCCCACTGTCCGCGGTCACTGAGGTGGGGACAGGACGATGATTGCGGGAGAAGCGACACAGGCGTTCCCATAGTTGAAATTCCAAAACTTACCAACTGCGCATCCCCACTGGACCGGAAGCAGTCACTCACCCCATGAAACGCAACATACCCTAGCCTTTTCTTGTACTGGCGCAGCGTCCCATTGTGTTTCAAGGCGTTTGCCATTTTATCATGAGATTGCTCTACATGTGCAGTAGTAAAATTTCAATGGCAGGAGTTCAATGCATTAGGGGCTAATCCAGGATAGCCACTTACTGGTGTAAAGATACTTATAGTCATAATGGAGAGACGCATGGTAAATCTATGGCCAATGGACTTCTCATACCGGATATCTCCCAAAATTTTCAATAGGCGACGTATGCCACGCATAACAACGGGAACCCCGCGTAAAGGCCGAGCCAGAACACGATGTTACCCATCAGTCTATTCTGTCTCAGCACTGGCGCGCGCGAGACCAGAATGAGCGGGATCTGAACGAGTTGCATGAAGAACAAATAGAGCCTTGAACAACGTGAATTTCAAATGTACAAATTGAATGTTCGGAGCTATTCACCTGAGCTTCCGTGTCACGATGACCATGACCAGCTCATGAGCTGCGGCACTCAGCAGAAAAGTGACAACCATCGCGCCTGTACGAGAGAGCGACGGGTAGGCGTCGAGTGATGACGCATATACGTGTCGAAGAAGAAACTGGTGAACAGGCTTGTTCCATTTACGAGAGAACTCGTCCCATGAGGTCGAGTTCCACTGCAGAATAAGAAGCAGCGAGAGAATTCAGCGTATGCTCGGCAAAGGCTGTGTACGAGATTCATACCCAATCTTCGTAGAATTGCCGATCCGCAAAGCTACGCCATTGGATGAGCTGACACCGCGGAAGCATCAAACTTGGCAGGTACTCACTATGACAACTCGGCGAAGGCATTACAGATACACTCTGTCTCACACGCGTCAGGAACCAACCGGAGAGTTCCTTCGGGACTTACCGAATATAATGTAAAAGAGCAATAAATAAGAGATCATGAAAGGTAGAGCCAAATCTAATAATGAACGAAAGAATGATTGATCCGGAGAAGGTGTAAGTGGGATGATGAAACTCTCTGTCACGGTGTAGAGGAGAGCAAACGATCCCATAAATGCGATGGTCTTCTCGAAGACATATTCGGGGCGAATACTGGACACGTAAGATTAGAGTGAGTTACGCGAGTACAAAAGAGATAAGGACAAGATTACCGATCTGTGCGCGGATACTCCAACTCGTAGACAAGAGTTGGGACCATCATGTAGGTGCAGAAATTCTTCCAGGTTAGATTCTGCGGGTATCTCACTCGTTCGGCTCCAGTGGACGCGAGTTCTGCGTCGAGTTCAAGGAACTCGCGAGCTACAGAGGCAATGGCTTGAGATGGATGATGGCCCAGTGTTGATATCGTTGCTGGTATCAACGAAAGCGGGCCGATGGCAGAGCCACTGGGAGTTGATAGGTTACTGGAGTCCTCGAGATCCGGGGCACCAAGCTCGACCACGCTGTCATTTACAGCAGCCAGCAGCCTCCGTCGAAGCGCATCCGCCTGCTGTGAGTCTGGGAGCGAGCTGATCATCACCACCTCCGCGCCTTGCGCGTTTATTTGCAAATCTGGTCCACTCTCCGAGTGAGATTCGCTCGACTTTGATTCAAAATAGACTCTGGCATCGAGAAATGCTTTATCCAAGCCTCCGATCGACGGATCTTGGACGAGAGAGCGAAGGTGAGCCAGGGCTCGTTGCGCGCGTTGGGATATATCGTGGAGATAACCGTTGACAGAAATGTAGGAATGCATCTTCATAATCATCACGAGAGAATGGAGCGTCAGAAAACCAGACTGGACCCATGGCCATTGTCTGTTGACATACATATTACTCAATGGGCTGTCGAGACAGAGGACGTCTGCGCACCGATGATAGGTCCACGTGATAGTGACCACCAACACAAACGTCTGAAACACGTGCTGGAGGACAATGCCTATCCAGTAAAACCTTATCCAGCCCTTGCTGACCGCCTTTGCATATGGTACACAGACGACGGTGGCGAGTACGAGGATGGCGTCTGATAGCGCGAGAACGACGGCATCGCGAGAGAACATGGTTGCAAAAGCAAACGACAGCGCGTAGCCGTTCGTTTCGAGCGAGGAAACAAACGTCTGAAGCGTGAATAGGAAGAGAGACATCCAGAAGAGCGTGAAAAACCCCTGGTGAACACTGTCAGGGCAGACGTCCATCAAAGGCACGCACGGAAGAGGTGCGCACTCTGAACTCGTTTGATCCCGACGACTCGTTGGTCATGTCAAAGTGAGATTTGCGAGGCTTGAAGGCAATCAAGGCGCGCAGCTTCTTTGCCGACTTTGAACGAAATGGTTTCGAGACATAGAGGGTACCCTCGGCGGAGTAGTCCGAGCTCTTCGTGCTTGTGGACTTCATGGCAGTCGGGGATGGCCTTGATGGATGGGTGATGCAGGAAAGCATGACTGCACTGTCAGAGACGCGGGAAAGGTGGCGACGGATAACCCCCTTAGGAACACTATACGATGACCTCGTCCGACGTCGCACACGATCATGACCATCTCACTTGGATGCGCGAGGCCATGGTGATGGTGATAATCATCCTATTCAAGTCACTACATCGTCACTCAAACTCGACAGGGAGAAGAGGCGCTCGCGTCCGGTGAAGTACCCGTCGGGTGCGTCTTTGTAAGGGACCGCGTCATCATCGCAAAGGCACGCAACAGAACGAATCAATTACGCAACGTAGAGACCCTTCTCCCCCTTCGACAAGCAGTCTGCTCATTCTTCTCCCCTCAGGCGTCGAGACACGCAGAACTTGAAGCTATCGATCTCATCCTCGAGGATCCATTGCTCACACCGCCGGGTTCCTCCGCGCGCTATCCCCTCGCCGACACGACGCTCTACGTCACGGTCGAACCATGCATCATGTGTGCATCAGCCCTACGTCAGCTGGGTGTCCGCCAGGTATTCTATGGATGTGAGAACGACAAGTTTGGAGGGTGTGGGAGCGTGTTGGGAGTCAACGAATCGTGAGTGCCACGACAAGATTGATGGTGGAGATTCATTCGATCATCCACAGCCTCGAACACCCCGTACACCCTTCATACAATGCTACTGGCGGGTACCTCCGACAAGACGCAGTCATGATCTTGCGGCAGTTTTATGTCACAGAGAACGCCAACGGTCCGTTCTTTGATCTCATTCGTCCATCAAGGTTAATACGGCCATTCCCATAGCCCCTGTCCCAAGGCAGAAAGCTACACGTGTCCTCAAGACCGACATTTCTCCCAAACCTTCTACTCGTACAACTTGACATCTGGTCAACTCGACTTCGTTATCACGGTGTCACTCGCGGTCCGCACTTCTTGCACGCTGACCAGATGGGCTGTCAGACTCAGGGTCACTCCCGGTCTGTTATCCAACCACACAAATCAAATTTGGTATTAAAAAAAAACATGTTCTCGGCGTGGTAGCCAACTTCCGGCTCGGGTACAACACAATCAGCTGTCGCTCTGCCATTCCAAGCCGAGCGACTGGGCGACAAAGCCCCATTTGTCCGCGGCGTCCTGGATGCTGCCATACGTCATTAGATTATCAGTTCAGATCAGTGATTTTCTCCAATCGTACCGTTTCTCGGTGGCTTTTCCGGCTCCATGCCCAGCCTTTTTGTCTATCCGTATGAGAAGAGGGTGTGGATTATGTGGTAATGTGTGTTGCAGAGTGGCGGCGAGCTTGAAAGAGTGTAGGGGAACCACACGATCGTCATCTGCGATCAACCATCTAGGATAAGTCGTGGTCATCGGATACGACGGTTACACGTACGGTCCGCGGTCATCAACAATAGCGGTGGCAAGGTCCTGTCCTCGGGTACATTATGAACTGGGGAGATAGGATATATGAAATCAAAGTCGTGGGGGTTGTGTGGGTCACCGTAATCGGAGGTCCAAGCCTTGCCTGTGGGTTGCATGGTCAGATGTGCGTAATCGAAGAAGCACATGTGCCATTCACCGATCGTAAAGTCCGCAAACTGGAAAAAAAAATACACGTCACCCGAGGATGACGAAAATCAGTAGGACGAGTGACATACCTTGAGTAGATCCATCACCCCCACTTCCGCCACGGCAGCCCCAAACGTTCCTTGCGGGGCAATATTGACACAGGCACCAACCAGGAGGCCTGTAGAACGTCGGTCAGAGCATCGCCGTCAAACAGTTGCAAAATTGCATTCCTCCATTAGAGGCGCCGTTAATGGCAACTTTCCCTGGAGCCGCGATCTTGTTTTTCACCAAGTACTCGCTACAGAAAAGTAGTCAATGAAAAGCGCCGTTGTTTTAAAATTCTTACGTGGCAGCAATGAAGTCATTAAAAACGTTGATCTGTGCGAATGGTCAACAACACTCTCTGACGTCGAAGAACATTGGCTGACCTTGCGTTCCCTGATTCCCGCCTGGTGCCATTCTTCGCCAAACTCGCCTCCTCCTCGGATGTTCGGCAAGGCATAGACAGCGCCGTACGACTTCAGGAAAGTAAGAATCGAAGGGGTGAAGGATGGATTGATCGAGATGCTGAACCCGCCGTATCCTGTATCATCCGTTAATCGATGCCGACGACCAGTCCAAATACGACGCAATGCTCACCGTACTGAATAGCCGGCGCGGTGCCGTCTGTCTTGGTACTCTTGTGCCTCACGATGAACATTGGGATCTTTGTCCCATCCTTGGAATCATACCACACCTGCTCCGCGGTGAATTCGTCCGGCCGGAGACCTCCCACGTTTGTGGTGTGATATATCCTCCATGCGGAAGCCATGGAAGCTGTGGCGTTGAATTTATTCGCGTCCAGATGTCCAATAATACCGGGATTGGTGAACCCTTTCATGGAAACAAACACGTCCGAGAGTGCACGGCGGCCAGACACCTCGGCAGCTCCGACAAATGATGGTTCTATGCGCGTCAGTTCTTTACCTGTCAGGGAATAGAGGTATATTTCATCAATAACCTACATGTTTGTGAGGCGTCAGGGAATACTACAGCCAGAACGATAACAGAACCACAGACATTGCGTTTGTATACAACAACAAATTTGTCCTTGCTAACAGCGAGAATGTCGCTCAAGGACGCATCCTTCCTTTCCGGGATCAAGTCTACTTGCGTGCGCTTGGGATCAGCGAGATCGATCGTGATGACCTTGTGTTTTGGGGCGTGGCGGTTGGTACGAATGTACAGCTTTGTCCCGTCGTTGGCGATGCTGCCGAAATGTTGGCGATTATAGGAGATGAGGAATGCTCGCTTACACGTTATATTCGGCTTCGAACTCGTTGATTAGCTTCTCCCATTTGATATTTGGCCCAATTTCATTTGCTTGCAAGTCTGCCACCCAAAGCAAATTTTTCTGTAACGTTCGCAGGTCCGTGCAACGTCACGATGAACTGGAGACACGAGGAATAAAATACATACCCTAGCGGTATCCCTGGAGACAGTTACAAACAAGTATCTCCCGTCTAGCTCCGACACCGAGGTCCCCCACATCCATTCCCGATTCTCGGCATCTTTCAAGACCAAGACGTCTTGCGCTGGGAATTCAAAACGCGGCGATCACGTGAATGAATAAATGATAGAATGAGTTGGTCTGTCAGTTGACTCGCAATTAATTATGAACAGACTGACACTGGGCAGTGCCAACTCTGTGATAGTAAAGCATCGCATCTTTATCTCCGGTGGTTTCAGTACCTGCCTTGTCCTCCGTGGAAAGTCCATGGGATTCACGGCCTGGGAATCGCTGTCAAGAGAGCCATCAGATCCAACAACATGTGCAAGTGGGTACGACGCGGGTCGCATACCTGGTAAAAGAACCCCTTGGAGTCATGCGTCCAGGAAATCGACGAAAACTTTACAAACCGAATCTCGTCGTTGAGGCGGCTTTCGTGATGGTCCACACGCTTGCCATCAAGAGAGGCAAGCGGTTTGCTAGTCTCACGGATATAAATCGTGCAGAAATCGCTACCCTGCAGTTAAGTGACCAAGACATTTAGTCGGCTGGGAAGGTAACTGGCAGACACGAAAACGGTGCTTACCGACAGGGAGATACCGTAGGTAAAATAGTTGCCGTCCCGTGAGAAGGCGGTGACAGCAAGGGCTGCGGTGCCGTCGTCGGATAGCAAGTTGGGATCGAAAAACACTTCACCCTTGGTTCTCACGTCCTGGGAGAAGTCTGGCAACGTGCTGTCGATCGACCGAGAGAGCACTGAAAAGCATCGATGTGAATACACGCAACTTGTCCTGCTAAACGACAAACCCGACTGTGCTTGAAGGCCGCTGTTGTAATACCAATACCATTTTCCATCGTACTTGAGCGCCGGCGCGGACAACTACCAACGGATTCATCGTCAAAACCGGTGCGACGGCGTGTACACGTCCACGCCTGATCGCACCTTTTCATAATTGGTGTTAGCCCGGATCTCCTTCTCTAGTTTCACGCGGTCGGAATTTTTATCGAGATAGCTTCGGGTGAAGGTGTCTTGCGCAGAAGTCCATGCGTCTGTTTCATCGATCTGTGTCTCGAGCCATTGATAGGGATCTGCCACGCGAACATGCCCTTGTTTTTCGCTCTCGTACGCACCCACATGATCTGAGCGGCGGGCGGGGGGATACTGATTAGGTATCCAAGGTGTTGCAGACATGGTGCGAGTGAGCGATGTGGTAAAGCAAGAGTGAGCAAGGGATGGTGGAGATTGAGGGAATCGAGGGGTGAGCCGAGTGAAGCTTAATAGCCTACTGCCACGCGTTGTGGGATTGGATGGGACACAACGGGAGAGTATGCGCATATTTTTCGAGATATCAGATCAAGGGTGCCAAAGGTCCCCTCGGCAATGGGCCAGGTGACAAAATGAAATGTCGGTCCTCAATCTAGACCTAAAAATAAAGGTCAGGGCGAAAAAAAAGGGGGGGGAGATACGAAGTGAGGCGGCAAAGTTCTAGACAACTTATGATCTCCCGGAAAAACGGCCAGACTAGCCGACGTCGCTGTTTGTTCCTGCTGACAAATACAATCGAAAAAGGTAAAAGCTTCTGAATCTAACAACAACAAACAACGCCAGTATACCCAAGTTCCATCTATGGATCAGGTAGGTCCAATAACGATTCCGGCATGAACACCCATTCATGAGCCGTTGGGTCAGGATGCGTTCCGACAGCTACTGGCTGGCTCTCGGAAACAACAACCCGTTACCACGGCCAGCAGTAAACACCAGAAACCGTCCGTCACAATCATCTCCAACTCCTGGAGCTTTCTGATGCCCCTCTTAGTACAACCTCTGCGGTATCCGAGCCTGCTTTTAAGCCTCGCAAGGTAAAGAAGACAGAAAGCAAATATCGCGACCGTGCTGCGGAGCGGAGAGACGGTGTCGGAAATGACTATGCTGATGTGCGTTTCTTCATGCTCGGTCTTTGGACGTGACATCTCAGCTCCTGTCTAGGTTGAGGCAGTGTTAGAGGACTTTCAAAGACGCCTTGCCCATGAGGACAGCGATGTCGTGCGTCCCACTTTCTTGCTGTGCACAGCCTTTAATGGACAAGCTTAGATCGAAGAGCAGCGCAAGTATCTTGGTGGAGACAGCCAGCACACCATTCTTGTAAAGGGTCTTGATATGTCACTCGTCGAACAAAATCGTGCCCGAGCTGCCGCCGCTACAGAAGACGACGAAATCCTCGAACAGGCCTTCGTGCAAGCTACTTCTATCTCTGAACCTACGGAACCAAGGAAGCGCACTCGGGAAGACATCATTCGTGATCTCAAAGCGAAACGACAGAACGGAGACGAGTCACCAATTGTCGACCAGCCGGTAGAAGACAGCTCAGCTCTCGAGGCAGCCAAGAAGGTTGGAAAGTTCAGACCCATCGGATTCAAGCCAATCGAGCAAACAGAGGAAAAGGAAAAGTCGAAAAAGAGAAAGGTCAAGAATGGAAAGGAAGATGTGAAGAGGAAGAAGAAACAGAAAGTCAAGAGTCCTTCCGTGCCGCCGGAAGCGAGCAACAAATCAGCTGAAGAAACAGCTGCTCGGGAATGTGAAAATGCAGAGCCCTCCTCACCTACAATGCCCCGAAAACCGCCAGAGTCAGAAACCACACCACTGGATGAAGATTTTGACATCTTTGCAGGCGCTGGAGATTACGAGGGCTTCTCAGTCGACGAGGCGTCTGAGGAGGAGAATCACGTGGAGGAGATAAGAGCGGGAACTGCAGCCCAAGACGCAGCCTCATTTGCTCCAGATGTCGGTACCAAAAGTTGGTTTAACGAACCTGAGCCTGAGGTTCGGCAAGCCCCTATCCCATGCGAAAAGTCTCCACCATTACCCGATAAAATACCAACAGGGGAAGAACCCCAAGAAATCCGTCTTGAACCTCTTGAATCATCAGCGCTTCCTTCTGTACGTGATTTCCTCGCTATGGACGAGGCCGTTGAGAAAGCTGTGAAACGTAAAGCACGTAAAGAGAAGAAGAAAAATAAAAAGGCTGGCGGGGGCGATGAGGACGACTGAGCAATGCTACTCATTCAGCGTGTCATGTATTTAGAGTGCTGATAACAGGATTTATATGGCCCATTATGGCAAAGATTTAGTGACGCGACCGTTCTACAGGTGGTGCCACCAGGAATGACTTCCCTCGAGAGTGATAATTTGCAAAACCCGAGCGGGAGTCCATATCGTCGATGGTTCTAGAGGATTGATGATGACTTTAGTTCTGGATGGGTTGTTCAGGACACACCTCTTTCTCATTTCGCTTGCCCAAGTTACATCCTTTAGTGGCGGGGCGGTCAGAGAGGCACCGAGCGATCCAAGAATGAGTGCAAACACGCTCTCGTACACCATCTTTTGATCGATAAGATTGAAAGTAGTAACAGCAGGCCAGAACATACATTCAATGGTAGGCTCTCCTCAGGCCTTCCGAGTGCTTTAAGACGCGATAGATCTGTCCAGGAAACTCAGAAAAAGTGAACTGGTACGATTGGGTAACTTGCGTTCATAGGCAGAATATGCAGCTATACATGTCGTGAAATTCATAAAGACATGCTTGAACTTAGCACGCACCGTGGAGAAGTAAAATAGTTGCTAGGACGAGAAGAGTCCGACCAAACATATTCCAAGTCCTACATGCAACCACGCCATCACACGTTGTCATGGCTGTTGTTTGTTCCAGAAGCCACTACCAAACAAATCCCCGCAGACCACCTTCAATCGAAGCTTCGCCTCTGATTAATCCCACAGGTAACCATTCACCCCGTTTCACCTTTAATATGATCTGTACTGCCAATTGGCTAACACCGTCGATGTTTTAGTCTCTTCGGAGCACGATCTCGAGAAGATTG
The DNA here is from genome assembly GCA_038090295.1 of Boletus semigastroideus. Lineage (NCBI taxonomy): Eukaryota > Fungi > Basidiomycota > Agaricomycetes > Boletales > Boletaceae > Boletus > Boletus semigastroideus. Next base: position 21,385 of record JBBPMK010000115.1, read on the forward strand.
CGGCAAGGCACAGGGTGTACTTAAAAGTGGTATTTAGGTAAGGAACAGTGTGAGTTCGAACTCGCAAGTGTGTCCGATTTTCGGGCTTGCCTTGGCGTCGTGGGCAAGGTGTACCTTTCGTGCCTTGGCCTTGAAACCAGCCCTGCTGTGCCATAATACTCAGTGCCTATGATTTTTCTGTTTGGCTCACATCCTGGGCCTTGTCACGCGTAGCGTAAGTGGTGCAAGTAATACTCGGCTCGGGACGCTCCAACTCCCGACCCAACATGGATCGGCTTTCCACACGCCCAGTTTCTTCTAGTTCCCAGAAAGGCTGAGAACTCTATCTATAGCGACTGGGGCCAGGGGCTGGTAGTGTTCTGGGCGAGTTCGATCCGGATTGCTGTGTTTACGGCAAGGGTCATCTGACAGGAAGTACGTTAATGAAGGGAGAATATCTGGCGTGCATTGGACGACAGGCCAAGTACTCTTGCAAGGTGGGATAAGAAAATTTGGACTGACACACCGTGACATCGGGGCCGTCTTGAGCTCAAGGTTTGTGTTATACCTATCATCCGCGGTGTTGTCGTGGGAACAAGTCCGGGAATGGCCGATTGGCAGGCATGCGGAGGCGAAAAACCAGTGGGGTAGTGGGGTAATCGACTTTTAGTGTCTCGTGCACACCCGGCATGTTCTTGTGCCTGTCGTGCTCGATAAGGGACATCTACACCATGCATGGATATAACCTTAAGCATGTTGTTCTCAAGCGATTGGGCCCTTGATATGTTCCCCATGTGTCGTGTGACGTATCTTGTCGGTTGCTCGCTTTAGACGACCATTGTAGGATAGACCAGATCGTCACCCAAAAAGGAAAGACGGGGATCCGAATAAGAGCTGCTATAAAAGATGGTGTGCTCCGTCCTTGCGAGATCTCCCGTCAGTTCTCCATCTGTACACCATCCCCCTCCAGCGGTTCATGCCCATTTTTCTTTGATACTCACAGCGCCCCTGGGCGGTTTATGTTCATTTTTCCTTGATACTCACAGCGTCCCTGGGTGGTCGCCACATTCCGTCTCGCATCGTGTAAAACGGCTGGGGGTTTAATATCTTATTCCACATCCTCGCAACGCGGACAGAGACTTCGTCTTCCACGTAGGTGGAGTTCATCATTATCTGGCGTATTTTAATCCTTTTTCTTCTAGACCCGGTCGAGGCTACATCAATAGAAACACCTGCATCCCGTTCACTCTTCTTTTCCTTTGTATCAACAACCCTTCACTCTGGTCATGCACCTCAAAGAACAAGCCAAGGAATTCGTCCACGACGTTAAACGCAAGTTTTCCAGGAAGCACAAGCGGGACACCTGCTACACTTTTGACAGCTATGGCGACTCGAGTGCAGAGTCCATCTCATACCTAGATGACTCTTCTTCCTCCTCTTCCATTTCCACACGACACAGCACGTCGCGAAGTCGATTCATCAAGTTCATCCGTTCCCGTAGCAGTCCAAGGAAATACAGCGGGTATTACAAAGGGAAGAATGAAGATAGAAAACGCCACAGATTTTTTTCGGCGCCGACGGTACCTTCGGAGCGCATGGTTGAAACGCACCATAAACAGCCCTTGAGCTATCAAGGCCCGGGGTCGTCTGAGGTGAACCAGAGTCTGAGAGGGCCGTACCGATCCTCGCAGGACTACTCGGACGTCATCGACGTGTGCGCGCGGGAATCGGTCAAGTCGGGCTCTACCACCACTCTGGGGACGAGGAGCTCGCCCCCGACGCCAGCGAGTGATGTCGATTCCTTATCGCTGTCACAGCCACAGTTTGACAGGGATTCTTCGGATACTTCCGGGACACTCGCTACATCCCCATCAGGAAAAAGCTCCGCTTCAGAGTCCGACGAAAACTCCGAAAAGAAACGGGATAGTGATGTCTTCGTCTCTTCCACTGTCGTCCCGAATATGGTGGACAATCTCCATGAGGACATCGCTCTTGCTCGCTCCATCACCTCATTCCCCCTACGTTCCCCGCCCTCAGTTCCTCAAGTATTACGCACAGTATCGCCCTCCCAGCAGATAAGATCCAGAGCAGCAAGTCCCGCACCCGCTTACTTCCCGCGTCTCACCGTACCGAGCATGTTCTTACCCATTCCGAATGTACGCCCAACTTTTCCACTTTCACATCCTTTGGTTTGGTGGTTGGCATCCAGGCGTTCCTCGCGATCATCGTCCGTGTCCCGCTTTGCCTCCTCGCGGTCACCCTTCCGCCCCACCTATCCGTCTCATTTACGTCGAAAATTTCTCCCTCCATCATCTCCACGTTTGAGGCAACAACAGACCACTTGATACCACCATGACCACCATTTTTGTACATGTCCCATTTGTTGTTTGGCCCCGAAGCTAATCTTTTATCTCTCCAGACTGATCCCCTCAGTGCTCTTTTAACAAAGTATGTCCCCGCTGAACAGAGGCCACGGAGAGACGTGGTAGGAGAATATGCAGGCAGAGACATCCACGAGATGGTCGTGAGTTGTCTGCACAAAGTTTACTCCATTTTTCCATGCACATTTACATTGGTTCCCTCCCCTTATTTTCGCCTGTCCCATACACATTCTCATTATTGCGCCGTATCTCGAATCTGCACATGTTCTTTTATTATTCTGATTTCCCTCTCCCTTTTATTTTCCGTACGATCGGCCCCACGCTTTATGAAAGGGTGGCGGTCTATTTCGCTGCTGTATTCCCCAAGTGTAGCCAGCTACTTTGGAATGTGATGGCCACATGCCATTTAATACCAAATTGATCTGCAAGAGCAGTAGTGATTTTGATCTGACGTCTTGTTTTGGTAGATGTCGAATTCATGGCGCGCCTTGGCAAAAATCGCGCGTGATAGGATTGTAGCAAGTGACCCCGAGGATTTGGGCAGGATTTTAGATGTGAGCATCTTTGGCTTGCAAACTTCCAGCAGCAGTGACTCATCGCACTACTAAGCTCTGGTCCCTTCGTCTCTCTTCGCTCGCTCGCCTCCGTCTGACGAATCAAGCGTCCGCAGAATGCACTAATTTGTTCGCAGTCCTTAATGCCGTTCATGCTACATCCGTGCCCGGTACGTTCCCCAGTTCAGCGCACTTGCCTCCATCTTCCCCGTCCCTCCTCTCCCCCTCTGGCTTGAGTAATCTCGTCCCACTTCCTGGGACGCCTTCCCAAAAGTCATCCTCGCTCCCGTCCCCGCTCGTGCACCCGTTTGAGCTAACGGTGTTCCATGCGCGCGTCCACTATTGGTCGGGTGACCCGTTGGGGTGTGTCGATGCGCTCGGTCGGATTTTACGGCAGTGCAAGGAGAGGGCGAGAGAGGAAGGTCGGATTGTTGTGCAGCGCAGGGAGGCCGCCAAGATGAATAAAGCTCAAGGGGACGGTGATACGGTGCATACGAATAAACCAGAACAGCCGAGCGAGGGCCAGGCTGAAAGCGAGGACGCGGACGATGGGTCGGACGAAGCTGAAGACGGGGACGGGGACGGGGACGAAAGCGGAGAAGATGCTGAACAGAGCACGGAAGACGACGCCGGGGTCAAAGAGGAGGCCAAGGAGGAGCCGGACGAGGTTCTCGTTACAGCTGAAGCCAATCTCTCGATGTGGCTCGAACGCATCGCGAGGGTCTGTTTGATTCTCGCGAGCCAGATGATTGAGATGAATGTGGGCATCGCGATTCTTTTTTTTTTTTTTGGCCTCGGTTGTAACGGTGCATGGTCACTTAGGATTACCAGGCGGCGATCAACTTGCTCGCCCCGCTCTGCACCCATCGCACTGCACCTACTTTCCAGCCGACCCCGACTCCGGAACTCCACTCGGCCCTCGCGCGTGTCTACCTCCTCTCTGGCAACCTCCAAAAAGCAGAGCAACACTTTTCCATCGCCGCATCCGCCGCGGCGAACAGCGTCAACGGGACCAATGTTCTCGCCATGAACACCGTGTTGTTGGCCGCTGCCTCGGGCGACTGGACGGGCGCTGAAGAAGCGCTCTCGGAGATTGTTTCCAAAGATCCAGGCAACTTTACGGTATGGATGCGAACGAAACCGGGATTGTTAACACGCTCATTCGCCGTGCCTTTTTTTTTTTTTTTTTAAAAAAAACGGCAGGCGATTAATAACCTTGCCGTCACGCTCCTGTCTCAAGGTAGAATCAAAGAGGTGCGGCGACGTGTGGACATGCCCTGTCATCGACTTTGCTGACGTGACGTATCTCGTCTTTCGTCCGATGCGGGAACAGGGCATCGATCTCCTCGAAGCAGCGCTCAAGACGTCGCCTTCCTCCGTCGTCGTCGCAGAACCGTTCTTGTTCAATCTATGTACGTCTCGTCCTCCCCCCCCCTTTTTTTTTTTTTCTTTGCTTCTTTTGACGGCGGCATCGTGTCAGCGACCTTGTACGAGCTTCGTTCGACGGCCGCCATCGACAAGAAGCGCGGGCTGTTGATCGAAGTTGCCAAGTGGAGCGGCGACGGGCTGAAAACGTCTTGTTTGAAGATGCCGTCGAGTTAGACCGTGGTCGTACGTTGTCGCATGCCAAAATGAATTTCCAGTAACATAGCTAGCGCGACACAACACAACACATTGACGATGGACATGAATGTACGGTAAACTTGAGATTCGTGACGCAGTCGGAAAGAAAACGTGCAATGATTCGATGACCGAGTAAAAGAGTAGTAAAGTAGCTTATCCGACGTGAAAAAAAGACCCACATTTAATAAAAAGAAAAAGGATGTCATCCTCATTATTACATAACGTCACGAAAGGAAAAAAAGATCAACAAGAACAGGGACGTGCATGGGGCGTGATACAATTATGTTGATATCAATGTCGTCTGGATGCTTTCTAGGTTCTTGCAAGAATTGACATTACTCTACCGATGGGGAGACTCGGGTTGTCGGTACCCGACGAAGAGACAAGAGCGGGTAATCGCGGGGCAGCTTGGGGTATGCACTAGATGTCCATTTGAAACATGGAGACATCGGCAAATTTACATGCCTGCTTGACGGTTGAGCATGTACAGCTGAAGATCCTGCCAGCCTATATCGTGTATCCACGCATTAGAACATAATGTCACGGACGGGCACGGAATGCCACTCACCCCCGCCAACACGACACATGACTTTCTTGGTCATCGTGTTCTCTCCGCCAGTGCGCCCGGATCTCGTCAGTGTCGTCAGCCGACATGTGACAACCTTTCTGGAGAGCGAACTCGAAAAGGCATACGAGGCCCGGATCTCTTCGCCTTCTTTTGGTATTGTCTTGAGTGGCGGGTCGACGCGCTCAATGAGGAGCCCGTGAGGGATCGCATTCACGATAGTTGCAAACTCTGTGTCAAGCGGATCCTGGGGGTTCCCTGGTACGTAGATATTCATAGGACCATCGAGAGACGGCGTATATGCACCCGCGCGGGACACAGCTCTGGAAGGCGTGCGAGTCACTGACGCCTCCCGGTAACTGGAGGGGGGTGCCTTGACCCCCACAATGGACGCTCGAGCTGTAGGACGTACACCAAGCCCGGTGTATATTGGAACCTGCTGTACGCGAGCCCTGAGCGTCGCTTCAGGGGTCTGTGCTCTGGACGTAAACCCTTTACCAACCCCTGTCAGTGGACTTTCCGGGTGGTAGAATGAAAGGGTGGACGAGGGTCTCGACTCAGAAGATACGTGCACACTGGGAAGCGGTATCTTGGATCGACTCGGGGGTCGTGGAGGAGGAACATGGATACCACTTGGTGTGCGCGCACGCGCGTTGCTGGGACCGGGTGACGAAGTGGAATGAGTAAGAGCTGGTGAAAATGCGCGCTGCATAATCGTCGTGAATTCGGCCTCGTCGTAGTCATCTCCTGGCTGCTTCGCAGAGACGGAGCGCCAGTGGAGCGCGGGGCCTGGAATACAACTCGGAGTTCTGGGTCTTGGCCGAGGCGTTGTTCCCAAACCCGGAGTTTGGGCACGCGAGGGTGGCCTAGTACCAGGTGTGAGCAAAGGAAATGGAGGGAACGAAGGGTTGGAAGATGGGGCGGTTGATATTGATGAAGTAACAGGGGACCATGGTCTTGAAGAAGCATTGGAACTCCGAGACAAGCTACGCTGAGGGGTGACGGGGACCAATGGTCTCTGCTCTGGGGTACCGATTGATTTCGCGGTGGGCCGTTTCGGAGTTGCGGGTTTAATGGTCGCCATACCTTCATCCTCGACTTTCGTAGAAGAATTCCACGGCTGTTTGGGAAGTTTGGGCTTTATCGTGATGCTGTTTAAATCTGGCGTTCCCTTGGATGGAGAGGAATTGGGCGTCAAACTGTGGCTGTGTTTGTGTCCCTTTTCCTTTGGTTGATTGGCAGAGAAAAGCGAAGAGCGTTGCTTTCGGAGAGTCTTTTTTCCAGGCTCTGAGGATGGTTGCGCCCCAGATGGCTCTCTCGACACCTGCAACAGAGCGGAAGGGGTGGCAGGTGATCTGACAGCGCCAACAAACTTTTTGGCAAGCTTTCTTAGAGGTGACATCGACCTTGATAGCGCGCTTACACGACCGTTCTTCCCGTTTGCGCTTGGAGGAGTCCCAAGGTAAGCATTAGCAGTGTGAGCAGATATGGAAGAGCCCGTCTCGCTCGGTGCTTGATCCGCACGAGTCAGGATCTCTCGCACTTTGCCCATTTCCTTCTCGGTGCGTTCTATCCGTTCCCGGAGAACACGCCATCGCTTCGCGGCCTCTGCGTGCCGCCGCAACGCCTCGCCGTTCTTGGTGACCCGATTCTTTACCCCATTATCCATGATTGCGAGAACTTTGGTGGTGGCAGGCACGTAGTGTCTGAGACAATGGTCAAAACTCGCCAACGGGAGGACACGAAGCAGACTCACGCCTTCTTGGCCTGGAAGGACCCAAGCAGATTGTTGAACACGTCCAGGCTAACCGGAGATTTCTCCGAGCGGACGGAGCTAGCAAACGATGCACGCGACATGTTCTCGCCATATCTCTTGTGCACTTGCCATATGAAATCCTGGAGAAAATGAGCACACCGAGCGGAGGTACATCTGCAGACATACTTGACATCGGTTCACAGCCTTTTCCAAGCTGGCCATCATTCCGTCTGCTTGCTCGGTGACAGTACGGAATACAGTGATCCATTTATCTTCCTTGAGTTCTTGTTGGAGTTCGTCGGTCTCCTGTTGCACCGTATCCCACTCCGACAGTAGCGTGGCATGCTTTCTCAGCATGACGACACGTTCTGAAGTGTCAACGAACGGCTCGTCAGAGGGTCGAAAAGGTGTTATGGATTCGTTGATGTCTTTCATGCCTTGCTCGATGGATTCAAGGCGTTCGTTCATGTTCATGATCGCGTTGTCAATCTCGGCCGTGGTTTTCGCGTCTACACCCTCTGCCTGCGGCTTGTGTCGAAGTTCTTGTATTTCTGCGCGGTGTCAGCGCTGCGTGGGATCACACCACGAACAAGGCGACGAACCGAATATGCGCGTCTGGACGTCGGACACGGCATAGGACAGCTCTGTGATGTGAGTCGAGATGGCCAACAAGCGAATGTCCCTGAAAGAGAGGGCTTTCTTGAGCCGGGACCACCAGACCATGTCGCTCGAAAGACGAAGCGTAACAGGGACTCACTCCTGACTCTTCCGTTTTCCCTTGCGTCTTGGGGGCAAAGCGCGGTTCGCGGTGATCGTGACGTTCTCTGTAATGAGATGCATGGCAGATCATTTCACGTAAGTTGCCAAAAGACGCGAGTTGCCTCGAGGCGGGGACAGACAAATTGCAGAGCGATCCGTGCTTACCTTCGTCATTTGCCGTTAGGGAGACGCTGGAAGTTGACGCGCTACTAAGGGCGCTTGTGGCCAAGGCAGGAGAGGGATCGAGCGAGTGGTAAAGCGTCAGAGGCGTGGAACTGGTGGTGGTGGGAGTGAGCAGAGCCATTGGCGTCGAGCAACACTGTCTGTCGGCTTCGGTATCGTTCGCACCAAGAAAACCGGAGGAATGGGTGTTGGGTGAGGATCCGCCGGGTCTGCGTCAGACTCAGAGGTACCTTTGTGTGATCGAATGGGAGTCGGCAACCAGACGAGACACGACGGATCCTCGTCGTTGGTTGGAGGATGAGCCAGGTGTGCTGAACGGGATGTGAGCTCGCGGGTGCGTCGTGGTCGACGTGTGGAACGGCGAGCGAGGTGGGTCCACGGTGGTGACAGACTGACAGTGCGACAAACGTCCCGATAACGGCAACGTCTTGTCCTCATCACAATAGCAACCAGATATTAATCAACCGATTTACAACATTTCTATGTACTAGCTACGCGTCGACCACCATCGGTGGTGTTATTAATCGTGGAGAAAGCTGTTCCATCTCCAGCACCTTCTTCTCATCTCGCTCCCTAGCACGCGCCTCCCAGTGCTCCTGTAGCCCTTGACGTGCCTCTTTGTCTGCCTCACGGACCATCGTAACACGACATACCCGCCAGCGAACTGGGTCCATCGCATTGTAGTATCCGGGTGCAAGTCCCTCTAATGCCCAAAGTTGGCTAGTTTCTATTAAATCGCCAACTTCGATATTGAGCGCCTTCTCAACATAGTTATCGAGCAGGGGGTGCCGAAGAAGTCGAGGGTAATAACGCCCAGCGATCAAATTGAGTGACAGAACGGCCTCGTGTCCAAAACTGAGGATCGGACGGAATTTGAATCCTTCCGGAGGCGGCGGGAGTGAGAATGGTGATGAAAGAATTGGGTGTGAAAGTTGCTCGTTAGCTGAACGCTCCTTGGATTTCGAGTCCGTGCCATTGATGGCAGAAGCACCACCTTCCACAGTCGAGGGGGTGCCAACTTCCTGTCCATTCGTTTCATTTTCGAGTGTGGCAGGTGGTTCAACAGCCTTCCCCTTCCCTTTGCCACCGACATCGCCGTTGGCGCCTTCTCCTGGTAAATCACCCTCCCAATCCTCATCCACGAGTTCGTAAAGCATCCCCGTAGCTCTGCACTCGTTTCCTGCAGTGCCATCGGATCTTGCCATGTTCACAACGTAGAGCCCATCAATGCGCATAAACACCCCGCGACTCTCGGCTCCAACCACCGCTTCACCGTCGCCTTGTGTGGCATTGATCATCTTTGTATACTCCAGTGCCTTCCGCGACGGACCAGCTGGGGGAAGAACGTTTTGTGCTCCTTTGGGTGCGATCTGTGACCGCGACAGTTTGAGCCGTACAAGCTCGTCAGTCCAGATGCGCTCGGCTCCCCACCACAACCCTTGATAGCGGGTTTGTGTTACTGGTTGTGTGAGGGCGATAGGTGGCGCAGAAATAGACTGCAAGTGGAAAGAAGGCAGATTACTGGGTCCAGCATTGCTGATGGCATTCGCGAGATTCGCGTTGAATGCCATGCTAGCATTCATCACCGAGTCAAGTGATGCCCCAGGTTGTCCACACGGTTGCATGCCGGAAGGCGTGGAAGAAGGCGGCGGAATGGAGAATTTATATTCCCAGTCATCTGTCGGAGCCCAGTAACCAGCAAGATTGGCGGCAATCTGGACGGCGAGTGCATACGCTGCAGCCGCATCGACAAAACTGGATTTTTCTGTAGGTCGGAAGGAGTCTGTGTCGGTATTCATCTGGTCTAGGGGAACACGATGGATTGCCTGGATAAGCTCGTCCGACGGTGCATGTGCTTGGTATGGAAGGACCTGATCGGCGGGGATATAATAGGAATAAGGGATTCCTAGCAACTTCATCTTGTATGAGAGGGTCTGGATGACGGTCCAAGGTACTTCTTTATCCCCAGCATTCGACCCGTTTTCATTTTGTGTGACGCTTGGACTATCGCTGGGCTTGTCCGCGGTGAGGGGAACATCCTCGAGCTGATGTCTTATGGCTTCGGCTTTCATCCTGGCTTCTTCGACTATGCCAGGCCAGAAGGAGATGGCGTCGTTATGGCCAGAAAGTCCAGGTATCGGAGGATGCAGAGCACACCACAATAACTCCCCATCTCTATACCATTTTCTGAGATGAATTCCTTCGGTATAAGCAGAACGTAAATCGGCGTTTCGCTCTCTGAGCATGTTCTGCTTCGGACCCTGAGGTTGCTTCACGGGACGGGGTACACGACGAATGGCAGCATAAGGCTTCGATCGATCACGACCAGTGCGAGTTGATACAGACGCAGACGCAGATGCGGCGGGGGCAGGAGCTTTCGTAATTGCAACACGTGCAGGAGGGGCAGAAAACGGGGTTGATCGCTTGGAAGGAAGCAGACCCATGGATGCGGTGATTTCGCGCTGTGGTTTTCTGTTGCAATATTTGCAGTTACAATTGGAACGATCGAGTTTCGGGTCTGTGAGTAGCCAGAGAGCATGGGGAATGAATTCGGGGACGGAACGGAATCGCTTGGTATGGCGTGAACCTGTAATGGAGAGCTGTAGCGAACAGCGTGAAATGGGGAGACGACGGAATACGGACCAATAAGGTAGGCGTCATGTCGTGGTGCGTTTGCTGGGCCTTTGTTGTGATCAAACATCTGATAACCAGCAGGCCATTCACGAAGGACGTAAGTTGGGCCAACTAGCGCGACGCACGTAGGGAGAAGCGCGTCAACACAAGATTAAGGCAAAGAGGAGTTAAATAATATACCAGGCTTTTTCAGCTGGAGAGCCAAACTGGCCCCAACTTCGCACCTCCACTTTATTGAAAGACTCTCATCGATGGGGACTGGGCGCATGTAGTTGACATGGCCCTCGCCGTCCACGACGCGGGTCGTGTTGGTGGGCCACTGGGTTGCTTCGCCGTCCGAGACAGGGAAGTCAATGAAGGTTGGGTTTTGTGGCAAGGTATGTGCAGAGGATATCCGCGCCATTCAAGGTGGCCAAGTAGTACAAGTGAGAGTCGTGACTGTATTAGTCAGCAGTAACACAAACAAGGTCACACAATTCCTTCTTCTTTCTTTCTTTCAATTTCGCCGTGATTATCTACGCCTTGCATCTTGTTCGATAGGGCATGGCGTTAAACAGCACGGCAAGATCATTTACTCGTCCCTGCAGACCATCTGCTCGTGTCTGACTTCATACAGTCGATGTTTTGATAGGGTTCGTACATTTTCATAAATCTGATTCCCGTCAAGCCCCCCACTCCTGCTCATCATCCGACAGCATTTCTGTATCGAACATAATGTCATTCGCCTTGGGGAACCAACCCCACTTCTCCACATTCACTCTACTCTCTCCAATGACCCCAGTGGTCACCTCGATCCCCTCTGCTTGTAGCAGACGTTGCTGAGTATTAGGTCCGTGAACTGAGATCACGCCTGACGTGGAAATAACCCGGTGCCATGCACCCCGCGCACTCGTATGCGAGATGAATTCGACGGCTGTAGTGACCGGTCATGATGGCATGGAAATCGCAACGAACCCGCACTTGCCTTGTCGAACTTTCCGTGCTTGGTTGGGAAAGCCAAGAAGTTTAGCAATATGCCCTAATGTGTTTGTATTGGCAAAGCAGGCCAGCAATGGGCACGCTATACTGACCACAAGTAATGACCTTTCTCGGCGGAATGGCTTTAACAACGTGATACACCTAAGGAATTCAGACCGAGATATGCAACAGCTTTCATAGCACTTACTGCGAGATTAAAGTCTTGGGGATTCAAGTGATATCTAACCATGTCTTGTCGAGACAAAGGGTAGTGGACTAAACTCTGCCGCTAATATAGCACGGAGCAGTAGTGATGGTGGGATGTAGTGAAGAAGGGCGCGTCAAGAAAGCGACTGGTAGTGTTCAACGGGGAGAGGTCGACCATTATTGTTCCCTTTAAATCCGGATCCTGCAAGCGGTGGGGTTTCATATACGTCCATTGCACCTTACCAATCAGATCCATCAACCGTCCCAAAGATGAGGCGGCCTGATAGTGAAAACGGTCCGACTCCGTGCCTATCGAACCCGTCCATGTCCTATCGAACCCGTTCATGTCCCGTTCATGTCGCCAAGGCCACGCCCGCCGTCATAGTACGTACATCGATCATGCTATGTTACTGTTTACAATGTGGAGATAATGGTCCACCAGTACCGTGACTCCGTGCCTATCGAACCCGTCCATGTCCTATCGAACCCGCTCATGTCCTATCGAACCCGTTCATGTCCCATCAAACCCGTTCATGTCGTCAAGGCCACGCCCGCCGTCATAGTACGTACATCGATCATGCTATGTTACTGTTTACAATGTGGAGATAATGGTCCACCAGTACCGTGACCTCCATTATTTGATCTGCAGCGAACTTGAACTATTTTTGTAAAGTTTCAGCAAGTTTCGCTGTTCGCTGACGTACTGACCTGGACAACTTTTTGTGCGACTACTTGGTAGGTTCACCGCCTTACTAAGACAGAAGGCGATGAATTGATTGCGACACATCCTCATCATCGATGCATCAGGCCATATGAAATCATGCGCGAACATCCGGACATGTGGAGGAAGTCACTAGGAACAGGAAAACGAGGAAAATCCGAGGGGATTACGGCCGTCTACCAGTAGAAGCAGGCAAATAAACAGGGGGACAAACGTTAGTAAGATAGTAGCAAGATTAATCGGAACAACTTGAGCTTGAACTTGGGATGACAACGCTCGTAATACAGCACTACATGCTTCGCAACACCACAGTAGTAAGAAACAAAACACTGTACAGAGCTATACGTATGAATCATAATATGCTGAACGATACCACACTGCCTGCTTAGCTCTCGACGGCAATCCAACTATACAGTGACCTCCCATGTTCGGCGACCGGTGAGTCATGCCAAGTGATCTTGATCGCGGCTTTGTCAGCGACATTCAGGACCGATCAGTGGTCGACTCATTGTTCACTAGTAGCGTCGTTGGGACACCTATCTAAATGAGCACAGAACTAGAGTCTGCCGAGCTCAGGCGGTTCAGGGCAGAGTGGAAGGAAGAGGTCCGACGACGCCGAGAAGAGCAGCTGACCCTGTTGCAACATGACGCTACGGCAGAGCCCAATCATGGTAGCAGCCAACCCAAGGTACCTCCTTCCGAGATACACCACCGGTCCCGTGCTCGCATTGCTCTCTCCGACCCCGAACCGAAGCCTCCCGTGACGTGGTCCGTTTCGCAGGGCACCTCGCAAAAGCCTCTCCATACATCACATGGTCAGAGTCCCCTTAGCAGAAGCATTGCGCGTGCCGTCGAAATATACCGCAGCGCTGTTCAACATGAACAGCAAAGTAACTTGGACGAAGCCTTGAAGTTGTATCGTCAAGCATTTCGACTCAATCCAGACGTCGACCGTGCATACTTCAAGGAGGAACAGAGGCTGCAACAGTCAGGTCGCGCTCCGGGACACAAGAAGACGGTGTCTGCTGTTAAATTTGATGGCACCGAGCCCAAAGAGAGCTGCACTACACGGTCTGCCGACGCCAAGGTGTCATTCTACGCAAACGAGGTCCTCTCCATGGTTCTAGGGAGTTTCCCAGAGGGGTTGACGTTCGAGCCAGAGGACGACCAGGAGGGTGTGCCGATTAATATGATCCCGGAAGAGTTACTCTTGTATATCTTGCGCAATCTGGACACGACCACTCTGGAACGCTTCGCGGCTGTGAGCCGTAGGGCGCGCCTCCTTACTCTCGACTCATCACTGTGGAGGTATGGTCGTGACATGCTCCAGAACACAGAGTTGATAGTTTCCTACCACAGGGACTTTGTATATCTGGCATATAAACCCCCACAAATTCCAAAGGCTGTTACAGTGCAGACGATAGTCGATGGATATGGTTTTAGCTATCGTCAAACATATATCGAGCATCCAAGGTTGAGATTAGATGGCGTATACATCGCCGTATGCCATTATGTGTGAGTCTCTCGTGTCATGCCCTGCTCCATTTGTCAAATGACACGCTTCACAGTCGGAGGGGTCTCAGCGAGAACGCCTGGGTTAACGTAGGTCACATGTAACCACCAATCAGTATCGCTTGATCATCCATGCAATGGCATAGGTCACCCACCTCATCACCTACCACCGCTATCTGTGAGTGGTCGCTCCGTCCGTACACCCTCGCCAACGCTAACGTGCCCCAGCCGATTCTTCCCAGACGGCCAAGTGCTCTCCCTCTTGGCCAACGAGGAGCACCAGCCCGAACTCGTCATACCCATGCTCAAGCCCTCGTTGCGTATGAAGGTGTCACATCCTCGATCCCACACAAAACGTCCCCCGCTGATGCACGCACGTTTATCACAGGGATTCTACATCGGCGACTGGCGGCTCGAAGGCTCTACTGTCGTCATCACCAACCTCGTCGAGCGGCACGCCGTCCCCCTGCCCTCGCATCCCTCCTCCCACGCCTCTACCCCCCAGCCAACGAGGTACCATTTTCAAATGTCGCTCACGCTGCGCTCCAAGCCGCTCGGTCGTTGGAACAAGCTCGATCTCGTCTCGTACGAGTCGGTGAACCTCGAGGATGGGGAGGTTGTGCCGCTCGCTTTGAAGCACGAGCGGCCGTTTTGGTTTTCCAAGGTCAGGAGTTGGGAGGGGTACTATTAGCGCGTGCGTGCGTGCGTGCGACGAGTTGCGATCGATCTTTCTTTGCTGTCGTTGGTAAAGTTGGGAGTACGCATGTACTTGCTAGATAATGGACTTGTCTTGGACGGACTCGGTCGAACGATTCCGCTCGCGAACGAATCACACCAGATAAACTCTGTAAATGAAGAAACGTCCGATATGATACAACAGCTATGCTAAGCCATGTACTTTGATTACTTCTGTCCTTCCTTTAAACATGCTTCCCTTCTACAACTACCACTGCCAGATCAGTTTCACAACCTTTGCCTATAAACACGACGATATAACGATGTGGGGAGGGAAAATCCAGTGCCACCACCGCAGAGAACAACGAGCAAATCCAGAACAACGATTTCCCATTTGGACCACAAGAAAACACAATGAGATGCAAGAAATACGTGGGGGAGGACTAAACAAGATAACGTGACGTGGCGAGTAAAGGGTATTGTAAACGTTGGATCGTAAGCAAGACATGCAACACGCGTCAAAGTTCGAGAATCGTACTATTTCGTGATTGGTTGGAGAGAAGGGTGATTAGATTGTCGCCTTGAAACGAGTGTATGATGCATGTGTTTTTTGGGTCCTGGGTCCGTCGTCGACTAGAAGGCCGGGGTTCTCGGTGAACGGTGGAGGCGCAGGCGACTCATGCCGCGCTATATAGGAACAGGTTGTTCGTTGCAGCGATCTGCGCCACGTCAGCCTCGCAGCTGCGTAATGGAGAATAACACCCACAGCGATCGTGTTCTCCCTCGGATGCCAGCTCGCGTGGAGAATTTTCTTGTTAAAGTCTAACGTTTCCATTTGCATCGCGTCTCTCAGACCGCCCGGCCGACCGTTCTTGAGCCCGTTCTTGTTTGGTAACGGTCCTCCCATCTTCTTTGCTTTAAACGCAGACTTGTCAGCTTGCAGGACGACGTCACCGGTTGTCTCCGTGTCAAATATCCGGAAGAAGTTGTGGTACGATCCGGTGAGGACGTGCCTGTGGAGTTGAGGATATCAAACTGTTGTCCACGCAAGGCAAACAAAAAGGAAACTCACTTATCATCACCACCCCAGTTGCACTCGAATTTGTCGAAAATGCAGTCATTTTCGTACAGGTCACAAAGCTTCCCGCGGAGATGGTCGTGTATGGGAATCGTCTTGATCGGCCGCGACTCCATATTGATGTCCCAGATCTTCAGGGACAGGTAGTCTCTCGATAAGATGTAGCGTCCGTCGTGGCTGAATTTGACGTCGGATATAGAAGAAATGATTTCGGAGAAGAACGAGCGTGCTGATGGATCCTCCTCTTCCTCGAAGCCTGCCGAATATAATGAGAAGGGTAACTCGTGAAACTAGAAACGGCGACGCACATTTTGCGTGACGATCACAGAGGGCGGAGTCGCGCATGTCTGCGAGTTTGATGTTGCTCTTTGAACTCGAATACATGAACAGGTTGCAGTGTTGAGGATGGAACTCGGCGGCGGTGATGACTTCTGTAAGTTCCTCCATGTTGACAGGTTTGATGTCTACGATGTCTGACATAGCAAGGTGAGTGGTCACACGATTGTAACAGGAAGATCGGGAACGCACTAAAACTCTGATCGCTGATACTAAGATTCCACAAATTGATGCGAAGGTCGTCTGCGGAAATATAGGTCTCCTGGTCTGAATTGACGGAAATGGAGTGGATGTGGTATGCATGGGCATTAGCGTAGACTTTCCGAGGGATGGCGGCGATGATGTTATCCTGCTGTACCATGCGCGGGAGTTTGAGATGTATAGGTGAGCTGGGTGGTGTGATGGCTCGCTGGCCTTCGTAGTGGTTTGATTCTGAGACTACTCGTAGTGACTTTTCGAATACTTTCCAAAGTTTGATTGTTTTATCTAGTGTCGCCAATGAAGCTGAGCTGGAGGGACGACAAGAAGGGAGAGGAGCGCACCGTTGGTGGACAAGAGGAAATGAGCATTGTTTTGTCGTTTGCACCATTTGATCTTGTTGATCTTTTCCTCGATTTCTAGTGACTTGAGGTAGTCGAATTCTGGTTCATGTGATTGAAATTCCGTGTAAAACTTGTATTCACAGCCTTTCTTCTGCGCGGTGGTCGGTCGATGTGGGGTGGGGTGGGTGAATCGGGTGTGAATCAGCCACACAAGGGAGCAGGCGATGGTACTCACCGACTCGTTCCGCTCAAAGAGGACGACACGGCCACCCTTGTCGCCGGTTGCAAGGTAGTTTCCGGTAGAGTCGAATTCGACGGTGGATATGATGTCGGCTAATCGGGGTAGGAGGATGAGGAATCGGGGCAGAGAGCGCGAGGAACGCACCTTCGGTGATGTCCTCCACCTCGCCCTTGTCGCCGAAACACTGCGCAAAACGCCAACCACCTGAGCCTGAGGGATCGATGTCCATGATGAGGGTTTGAGTGGGTTTGTGCGCGATGTCCGTCTAGTTCTTTTTTTGTTTTGTTTTTGGTTTACTTTCGTAGTTGGAGGATGACACTTGACTTGTTCTGACGCCCCTCGCAGAGTCCTTCTTCGCCCTCGCCCCTCGCTTATTTGTTGTGCCCTTGTTTGGTTCACACACCACAAGACGTTTTCTCTCCGACTTGTACCGCCATCAATTACAACCAACGACGATGCCCATCGCTCCAATCACTGGAAGACTCAGAAAAGGTCTCTGGCGCGACATTTCGGTCGCTCTCGGCCTCGGTATCGGCGCGGGCTATGCATTCTGGTACGTCCTCTTCCGTGTCCTTTTCTTGTCCTTCTCACTCGCCGAACAGGTATGGCTACCATCTCAAAGCAGGTACGACCACATAGATGCCCACATTAATCCATGCTCAACCTCTGCAGTGCAACGCCGTGAGGAATACTACCTCAGAATCGAGCGGGAGAGAGCACAAGGTCAAGCCGTATAATTGTTGTCCTTGTCCAAATCCATCACCGCTAGAATACACGGTTTATTGTTCCCATCCCAGTTCCATTCTTGTGGCGTTGATGCAATGAAACAAGCACTAGTATCACTCGAATATTAAATGAGAGATGAACATATGATCTATGGTGCATCCAGCAATTATCTGAGCAATCCAAGTCGTCTCAACTCTTCGCAACTTGGAAATGTCTCCGCCTCGATCTTCTTCACTTTCTCCCAGTCCGTCCGCACACCAAAAAATCCAATTTCAGCCTCCTTCCGTCTCTCTCGCCCGTTGATATCTAGTCGGCATTGCGAGTATAGGCTTTGCGTATACAGTTGTTCAACACTGGATTCAAAGCGAGAGAGTGTAGACCCTCGACCGTATTGCCCCGCTGCAAGATCAGCGCCGATTTTCGGGTGTCCTTGAAACTCGCGCGAATTGACATAGTAATTTATATGCAGGTTGCTCGTCTGCCGCTCGAGATCAAACGTTCGTGTCTTTGTAAATTGAAATCGAGGGTCCGGAACCGTCGGCGTCGCAAACAAGTCGGGGAGCATGGACAAGAAAGAGAACGCGAAGAGGATGATGAGGGGGAGGAGTTGCATAAATACCGACCGTGCCTGCGGCGCCCCACCTGGCGCGGCTCCTTGGGGACGTCCGTTCATATGTACGCGTGTCGTCCGGAATCCGCCAGGCCCAAAGTTTGCAGTGAACATGGGTCCGCCGAATGGACCAGCCCCGAAAGCGCCACCATTCATCCCCACGCCTCCACCAAAGAACATGTTGAAAAGATCTTCGGGTGACATCTCACCCTCAAAGCCGCCCGCGAACGGTGACGAGGATGCGAAGCCGGGTGAAAAACCAGATGACGACATGCCGCTGAATCGTGATTCTGGGTCAGAGCCATGCTGGTCGAATGCGGCTCGTTTTTGTGAGTCTGAGAGTCGCGTCGAGGCATGAACAGATCAAAGTTGTGAGAAACGAACCTGATAGAACCTGGAACGCCTTCGAAACCACTATTAATTGGGTGAGTTGGACGCACGGCAGAGAAAGTTGTGCGACCCACTCTTGAAAGCCTCGTCCGCGCCCGGGGCCCCGTTCTTGTCAGGATGCAGAGCCAGTGCAAGCTGTCAAGAATCCATCTCAATAACTCGCTCCCCCGCTGACCAGCGACACGTATACCTTTCGATAAGCCTTCTTGATATCAGCCTCTTCGCAGTCCTTTTTGACGCCCAAGATCCCATAGTAGTCCGTAGGTTTGCACGCCCGTATCCGCTTCACGACGGTTAGCTGTTCGGGGGTATACTCCCTCTTCTCCCCATTCATGCCTCCCGCGGTCCCATCCACGTTCGCACCGCCTCGTCGTCTCGTCCCAGCAGCCGAAGCATGCGTCTCTGTCGATGACGATGACGCAGTTGCTGCATTCCCGTTGCTCGTGCCCGAGCCAGAAGACGGACCAGCGGACTCCGCCGCGGCTGCTGCTGCTTCAATAGACTCTTTGAGTTTCTCTGCTTCTGGGGTGGCGAAAAGAGAGAGCGACTTTTGGCAGAATTTACGCGCGGCAGTAAAGTTGCCAGAGTCCCTGTGCCTCTGGGCGATTTTCAGGCATTTGAGGGCTTCGTCTCTGTTGCTCTCCATAGGATGCGCGAGCACGAGTGATGGAGAAACGATGAAACCGTGTCTTGGACTGGGCAAATGATGGGGGGAGGAAACTTGTTCCAATGAGACGCTGGTGAGAAATCGGCGTATGGAAACAGTTTCGGCACGCCACGTCGTTCCCTCTAGCATTGGTATATATACACGTATTATTAGGGTATCAAATTCTAGTAGACGCCTGGGATGAACTTGGACTTCACGACAGCACAGTAACGTTCCCAGTCTTTCCCATACTTGACAGAACACCGCTCAAAATCACGGCCGCAACGATGAATCAAGACCGTGATGAAGAAGACCGAATAGAAATACGGGATGATGGTTGCACCACCAATGACCACTCCCCAACAAAACGACATGACCCAATCAGCGACGTAGTTCTAGTAGGCCGTCAGCACATACTTACGCCAATGATGTGTAACAGAAGACATACTGGTTTACGGGAGTATTTCCACCAGCCACTTATCAAAAGGCGGTTCCTGCACGCGAACTTAGACATATCAAACACGCATAGTTGTCGACCTTACCCATGGGCGGTTTGAATGTACTGGGGATTCTTCAGTGTACCCCAGGGCAACTGAGGGAAGGTGTTGCGGAACTTGGTGATGCCTTGGGTCTGCATTTTGAAACGACTCTTTTGCGACATGGATGTATCCCAGCTGTAGAATCACATAGTTAGAAGTATCACCTCCGCCCAAACGCGTGAAAGTCTCACATGCAGTACGCAGTGAGGAGTGTGGTGTACAGTAGGACGTAAGTCGGGGTAGAGAACTGGTACTTGGAGGGATCATGTGAGGCCATGTACACGACGGAGTACACATATGTCTGAATCAAAGGTTAGCGATACTAGACTCAGCGTGTCAAGGACAATGAAAGCATACGAATGGTACTCCGGCGAAATTCCAGAAAATAACCATGAAGCCCCATTTCTCGTGGAACATATCCCAAGTTTGAGGAATGCATTCTTCTCCTTTCCCACTGTGCATCCTTGTATTTAAAAAACACTGACAATGAAGCTAAGAATACCCACCACGCATTCAAATACAGCCAGGTAGCCAGGATCATGAAGGCCATGTTCTAAACATATTGGGTAAAGTGCGAATATTCTCAACAAAGTGACTTACTGGTGTAACATATCCATATTTCTCGTACTGATGACAGCCACCAGATACCGCCAAAAAGAATACAATGACCCAGGGAATACGTACTTCTGCCCACATTTTGAGGTCAATAGGGCCGATGCGAGGGTTCAAGCAAGCCCCCATAAAGACGTCATAGATGAAATTGCCGGACATGCGAATTTGGTTACCAGTCGCAACAGCGAGGAAATACACCCCAAAGGAGACTGCAAAACCATAAATCATCGCGACAGACATGATATGACCATAGTTGTTGATGATTTCGGTGAGCCGGAAGATGTTGTAGTAGTGAAGAAGGGCGGCAGTGATCATCGTGATGTAAATGGACCACAGAGCATTGCAGTTGTACATCAGGGTCTTGTAACCAAGCGAGGGAACTGGAAGTCCTTCTTGCTGATAGCCTGGCACGACCCAAGCGAGGAAGAGTTGAAAGACGATAAGTCCGGTGTAAACCTTCCACGCATAGGCGTTTGGGCTAGCATCCTGGGTAAGGAGGTGAGGATTATACATCTCGTGTCTGAGACTTGAGATGACTTACATCGCGAACATGAAGCCACATACGGTGGAGGAAGGGAACAATGTCGTCCACAGAAGTCGGTGCAACGAGTTTGCCGTCATAAAACCAAAGACAAATCCAGAGGTAGTACATCAGTAGGGGGAAGCCAATCATCATGGCTGTGACACCCCATGGGCCACCAAACTCGTATCTGAAAATGGTGTAAGAACGGTCGCGTTCGAGACGTGTCAATGGTGTACTCGCGTTTGGTGCTGGTCCAGAAGTTGGTCAATTTTTCTGCCCTCGTCTGTGGTAGCAGCAGGAGCAGCAGCTAGTCCCTGTGCGTCGACACTTCGCTGCCTCAACTGGTTGGTACTACCGTACGACTGTGACATGGTACGTGTAAAGTCGAACGACGTTCAGGTGTTTTTAAATCGGGAATTGATCGGTGCCGCTGAGTTTAAAAATTAAAATTTAAGCGCCTCTCGTAAATTAAATTAAATTTCCAGGTTGCTGACAAACCAAAACGTCGACGACCTCTCTTGCACCCATCACCGAACTCATCCGTAGGAGAGTACTATACATTTCCAGTGGTCTGCATCCCCAGTCTTGTGTCAAATGGCCTCCTCTGTGTTTTACAAATTTAAATCTCAAAAGGACGAGTCAAGGGTGACTTTTGACGGCACTGCGATCTCTGTGTTTGACTTGAAGAGAGAAATCATTCTTGCAAATAACCTCGGCAAGGCCAATGACTTTGACCTCTATGTCTACGACGTGTCTTCCAATCAAGGTGCCTTTTCTCCTTCCACTTCATCGCCGAATTTTAATAACCATCGTTGAATCAGAATACAAGGACGACTCCCAAGTCATACCAAGGTCATCCTCAGTTGTCGTGAAACGAATGCCCGCTCAGCGTCCGGGAAAGGGCAGAGCAGCCATGTATATCGCTGGAGCCAATGGAAGTACATCCGTTCCTCTCTCTGAGCCCATTCAAAGACCAGGTGGAGGCACTACATGGCACAAGGGGGCCATGTCAAAACGCTTCGACATGAAAGAAGATTTCGCGTCGTCTAAAGCTTCGGTTCCCGTACGTAGCCGCCCCAGAATGAACGCACCGCTTGCCAATGGGCGAGTCTTACATTCTTCGCAGTCAAGTACTTCTGTTACTATTCCCAAGAACTCAGTCACCAAGGACGACGAGGCGGCTGCGATGGCCGCCATGTTTCAGGCCCAGACGGCCAACTGGGAGGAAACCCAGGAAAAGATGTCTCAGTTTGTATCTCGTTTACGCGGTTCTTCTGCTTTGTGTAGTAGATTCAAGTCTCATAACACGTCTTTTGTTTGCCTTTTGATCGAAACAGTGCTGTTCGAATATATAATAATCCTCGAGGGACGTCTTTCGGGCGCGGTGGCAAGCCTTTCGCTGGCTCGCAGCAGTCCCATGTTCCCGATCGTCCTTTACCACCATCCTATGTCTGTTACCGCTGTGGTCAGAAAGGTGAGTTGTTGAGGCTTCGTCCCGTTATCATGTGTTTCATGTTCTTCCAGGGCATTGGATTCAAGATTGTCCAACGAATAGTGATCGCGAGTTTGATAACAAACCTCGCATCAAGCGAACCACGGGTATCCCGCGCAGCTTTCTCAAGGCGGTGGAGAATCCTAACAAGGGCGAGATTGCCCAGGGCGTCATGGTCACCCCCGAGGGAGGCTATGTTGTCGCCCAACCCGATTCGTAAGTACTATATATCTTAGTCTTGGTGAGCAGTCGCTCATTCTAGTAGAGCATCGTGGCAAAGGCACGTATCTCGGTCGAAAGGCGCCTCTGCAGCAGACGTTCGAGAACGACCTCCATCAGATTCTGCGCTCGCGTGTCCAATAGACAACAGACTTTTCCGTGATGCCGTGAAAACGCCTTGTTGCGAAACCACATACTGCGAAGAATGTATCCAGACACATCTTCTAGAGCGAGACTTTGTTTGTCCAAAGTGCGGCAAGAAGATCCCGTCTCTTGACAAGTTGATCGTGGATAAGCCAATGCGAACAAGAGTAGCGGATCATATTGATAAGGTGATTGAACAGAGCAGAAAGGAGGCTGATGAGGAAAGTGCGCTGAACATCAGTGCCATAATCGGTGAACAGGTACTTGCTCTCATGTTTTCACCGAGTCGTTGTGACCCTAATAACCTTATAGGCACCTCAAGGGGACAGTTCGGCCGTCGATGACTTCTATTCAGATCAACAAGCGGGCATGGACGTGCCCCAGATGATAGTTGACAGCATCCCCTTGCTCCAGGCTCAAATCAACCAGTTAGCGATAGTGATGCAAAACACGTCATTACCCAATCATGTGCGACAGTCCTCGGAGATGAAATATCACCAACTTCAAATGCAACTCCAGCAAGCACAGGCCCTCGCGGCGACCCTTGCAGTCGCGACTTCCCTGCAACAGCAACAGCAACAGCAACAACAGCAACCGATGCAGAGTGCCCCTGGTGTGATGGGTTATACCATGACAGGGTATCAAGCAGAGACGCAGTGGCCAACCTCATTTACCAACCAACAACCTGCCGGTCAGGACTCTGCATACCAACGATTACCGCTTAACAACAGACGGCGGAATTTGAAGCGCGATCGGCCGTCAGACTTTTTGGAGGTGGGCGGGGAGCACGACAGCAAGGTTCCACGATATTGGGAATGAGCGCATGCTTTATTACACGACCTTTAGTTAGCTTTGTAATGGCGTTCGTAACTTTTGGTACATCTAATCAAGTACTATCTCGGGATCGAATATTGAAGTCGCATCGACGTTATTCATCAATAACGAGAACCCCGACACCATCGACTTGCGATGAGTGGTCCAGAGTATCCATTTCTTTACGTTCGACTACAAGACGCGAGTAATGATGAGCTACGCTGTCCGTAAGCTGGTGTAGAAGCTGAGAGGATGTTCCAGGATATTCCACCTGGCAATCACGTGACTTGCTATGAGGAGCGTGACAAAGCGCGAACGTGACGATGCACGCGTTTGGGACTCCATCTGCGCGACCATGACCAAGGCGCTCGCCAAAAATCAAAAATCCATCACTTCATTCTTTGGCGGCAGCGAGAAGAAGCCCGCGAAACCGACGACAAAGAAAGCCGCAAAGCCCGTCAAGGCAACTGACGACGAATCTAGCGCCGAGGAGGCCCAGGAAGATGAAGAATCCGAGGTCTCTGACGAGGATGACACCGGGCCAGCACAGTATTCCAAGACAGATGGCAAGATAGAATCTTCCAGCCTTCCGCCTCTTCACCACGTTCCCACCATGTTTTCCGACCTCGTCTCCCGCATTCCTCAGATCAAGGAAGTCGCAGAACGCGTCAGAGGCAGGAAACTTCGCGTCGCCACCATGTGTTCTGGCACGGAGTCTCCTCTTCTCGCTCTGGATTTGATATGCCAGTTCGTCCAGGAGCAGTATAGCATCCCATTGGAGTTTGAGCACATATTTTCATGCGAGATCGAGCCATTCAAACAGGCATACATCGAGCGTAACTTCAGGCCACCCCTACTGTTCCGCGACGTGTGCGAACTTGGAGATGCAGAAGCGTACGTGCTCTCATCATCATTTTTGCAGTTTTGCAGGGATTAACAATGTGGTTCCACAAGTACAACCGCATATGGTGCATTAGCCCCTGTCCCTGGCGACGTGGACTTGCTTGTCGCGGGCACATCTTGTGTCGACTATTCCAATCTCAACAACGAGAAAAAAGGAATCGACGCAGGAGGAGAATCCGGACGGACGTTTCACGGTATGATGTCTTGGATCAAAAACCATAGGCCGCCTCTGGTCATTCTGGAGAATGTCTGTTCCGCGCCATGGCCAGATGTCAAAAGATATTTCGGCGACCAGGATTACAGTGCCGATTTTTTGCGACTGGACACTAAACAATACTACATTCCGCATACCCGCACTCGTGTTTACTTGCTCGCCGTCGACAAGCGGTCGTCCTCGATGCCTGCCGATTGGAAGAGTTGCGTGACGAACAAACTAAAGCGCCCTGCTTCGTCCACTTTGGATGCATTCCTTCTTCCATCAGACGATCTGCGCATTCATCAAGCTCGGGAGATGCTTGTTCAAGCTGGATCGGACTCGCGCTCTGGACGAACTGACTGGACGAGATGCGAGTCCAGGCATGCGCGCGCCAGGCTCGAGGAGTCTTTAGGTCCAAAACGTCCCCTAACTAACTGGGAAGAAGGTGACATTCCCGCTATTTTACAATTCATTATCTCAAATTTGTGAATGTTAGGTGGTGCTTGTCGTCTCCCTGACTTCGCCTGGCAAGATTGGGGACTACGGCAAGTCGAACGTGTCTGGGATTTGATAGATATCAGCCTCCTTCGTTCTGCCAAGATCAACGTTGATCCATCGTATAAAACGTGAGTAGATCAATCAAGTAACGTTGATGGTGCAGTTCGCTCATCTCCATCTTAGCCTTGTCTGGAATCTCTCGCAGAACGTCGATCGCTCTACAGGCTCAAGCAAGATGGGTATATGTCCATGCCTTACTCCATCGATGATTCCCTATATCACTAATCGCGGTGGGCCCATGGTTGGAGCTGAGGCATTAGCTATGCAGGGACTGCCGGTCGACAAGCTGCTTCTTACACGAGAAAGTCAGGATGAGCTCGCTGATCTCGCCGGCAACGCCATGTCTTCAACGGTTGTTGGGTCTTGTATTCTTGCTGCATTGGTTGTTGGCAAGGATCTGTTGAAGGCGGGAGACGATAAAGAGACGTACGAGATGAAGAAACTCGAAGTCGGAACTCAAATAGAAGACGAAGATGCTATGGAGGTTGATTCCCCACCCAAGTTTTCTGTGGAAGACCACATATCTAGCCTCGAGCAGTTGGCTGAACAGCCATTGGACCTGTCCACTGTGAAGATGGACCTACTCCAGGATGTTCTCGCGCGTGCGTCCCGGAGTGTACGTCTCTGCCTCTGCGAGGGTCGCAAGGATATCACTACAAGAGAACTACTTCGTTGTCGAGATTGCGGCTCATCTTCCTGCAAGAAATGCGCCGGACGTCCCGAACATAACTTTGAACCACTTGATGTGCAAAAAGTTGCACGTATCCTCCCTGGGACCTTCGTCAGGGAGCTCAAATCCATCCTTCCCATGTGTTTGTTGATCACTGCCACTGACGCTGGGCTCCTTGATAATCTGAGGTCTACTTCCAATGTGACCATACCCGAGAAACGCTGGATTAGTTGGCGTTCTGCGGTTGTCCGGGCCACGAGCTCGGAGCTGCGTTTTGTCGAACTCAAGAGACAAGAAGTCTGGTCTGCCGTTTACCAGTCTACATCGGCTTCTTTTGAGCTTTATCTCGACCTCAAGCAGACAGAGTGGCGGCTATATGCGATTCCCCAAGAGAGCGAACCCGCGAATGCAGAGATCCGTCGTCTCCTACAGCTTCCTGTTGCAAGATTCCAATGCCAAGGCGGCTTGTTGCAAGGTCATTGGCAGTTTGCTTTACCCTACAACGGCGAGATCACTGTCACTCTCACCGGCAGCGAGACGCTTGTGCCTTCCTGGGGTTCCCGGCTTGGCTTGTTGGGGGATGAATTCAGGGAGGGTCGTGTCCATTCGCATCTGAAGATTACTGTGCCAGCGGAGAAAGTGTCCTTGCTTGATCGTGACATTTCGGGGGCTTATACTCTCATGGATAAGTGCGGTACTGCCTGTGGTGCTCTTCACAAGCGCGAATCTACTCCTGGGGATGTCGAACAATCACCATTGTTCATGATGCTTGACCCTACGCGGTGTGGAGACCCCAAGGACGATGCGTTCGTTTTCACGACTTCCATTCGAAGATATGAATATGGCGAGTTCCGACCGATTGTTTGCAAGCTTGCTGGTTCCTGGAGACAGTCGGATGTTCAAGGTGATCAGTCGGTCACTTGTCACATCCCTGTGCTGTGGGTGTCGTCAGATAAGGTGTCGCTTCAGGTAAACTTGATATTCGTTTCGCTTAGGCTAGACCTCATGCATTTTCTAGTCTTCCCAACTCACTGGCGCACATTTCGCCGTTCCTCGGGGTTCGCTTGAAGTGGCTGTCAACACGGACGCCTGTGCCCAAGCTGTCGCTTTGTTATCTTGTGCGGTACCTCTTCCTGATGATGCCGGTCCCGAGTGGCCGCGTAAGGAATGGAGGGAAGTCGACAAACTCAATGAACGCTCGACATTCAGGTCGTTGGCTTGGCTGCTCGAACGTATTCGGCACGTCGATGACAATTTACATTCGTGGCAATCAGTCGAGATACCCGAAGGTTTATACCATTGCCAACGGTGCGCTCCGACGCCTCCCACTATTAAGTGGAGCAAGACTGGAAAGAAAATTGTCGCTATCGAGGATTCACAAGAAGCTGGACAATACGAGCGTGATCTGAAGCTTCGTCCTAATCCGTTCGTCACTCAATTACGCCTGGAACATAATATTGGCGTGGTTAAAGTCGGTCTCAACATCTCCTCCTTGTTACACCGCGCCCTGTCCCGCCTTCCTTCGAAGAATCGTCCAGAACGACCTTCGCTGTCGTGGCGTTTGGACACCGATTTCGCTCCTGCGGTCAAGATTCAACTCCCGCCGTTCATGCTGAAGAGTAACAGGGCTGACCCAGAACATAAGCAACCCCCAAATTTCAAGCTCGACCTCCGCAAAGAGCAGCTGCGTTCCTTAACCTGGATGCTCGAACGAGAAGCCGTTGACGCTGCTCCATTCGTCGAAGAAGAGATCTCGGAGGCGATCCTCGAGCCACTGGGATGGCGTGCCGAGGGTCGTGCACAGCGGCCTGTTAAAGTCAGGGGTGGCGTCCTCGCCGACCAGGTTGGATACGGCAAGACCGCCATTACGCTTGGTCTCATCGATTGCTCTTATCAAAAAGTCAAAAAGGAGTTTGAGAGCAAGGAAGACATTCCTGGAAAAGTTCCAGTCAGGGCTACGCTGGCCATCGTTCCGCCGCATCTTACCCGTCAATGGCAATCAGAGTCTAGAAAGTTCGCACCAGGCCGCTTCAAGAACGTGGTGGTAATCTCTACTGCCACGAACATCAATTCGTTGACCATCGAGGCCGTTCAAAAGGCTGATCTCGTTATCGTTGCCTCGAATTTGTTCCAGAGTACGGTTTATCTAGGAAATCTCGAGGCTTTCGCAGCCGGTGGTACTCTCCCATCTCAGGATGGTCGTTATTTCAATGCCCGGCTAGAGATATGTCTGGAGGCCTTGAAGGGGCAGATAGAGCGCCTGAAGAATGAAGGTCCTAGCGATGTCATGAAAGCGATACGGGACGCACGCAGACGGGGTAAGTTTCCCCCTCAGCTTTCCTGATTTGTGGCTGTTAACAGTCATTCGTCTCAGAGGAAGAACTGGAGAGTCAATTTTTCGCTGCGCCAAAACGCCTCAAGGGCAAGTCCTATACGCTTGCTGCGGAGAAGAAAGACCAAGGGACCAAGCCCAAGGCTAAGCCCGCGAAGGAACACTTCCCAGCTAAGCCTACGCCGACGGGCAAGACGCCCGAAGTTGTCCTTAACGCCCCGCGCTCAAAAAAGCGGAAAGTTGAGGAGTCAGATGAGGAAGCCGCTGTATCGAGACCCAAGCGTGGGGGCGCCAGAAAACCAATCATACTTGATTCCGATGACGATGCGGAGGGCAACGATGGCAGTGACTATGATGACGATGGCGTAGCAGTCGAACCCGATAAAGAGCCTTCCCCCACCGAGGATGAGGATGAGGATGTGCCCAGCGTTAGCAAGTCACGGGGACCTCGTGGCAAACCTACTCCTCCACCCACGTCGGAGGAGGAGAGCTCGGTGATCGAGATATCTGAGGACGAAGAGGAGAAACCACAGAAACGCAGGCCCAAAGCGAAGGCGACCAGCAGCAAAGGCAAAGGCAAGGCAAAGGCCAACACGAGTTCGTCGAAATCTGACGACGACAGTATGGATGTTGACGAGCCTCCCTCCTCACCCACCTCCTCAAAATCGGGTGGCAAGAAAAGAAAGGCGGTAGGTACCAAGGATGCGCCGGCCAAGAAGCAGAAGCGCCGGGAGGACACTGACCCTTGGCACCTTGAAAGCGTCGCAGTCAGGAGGGATTGGACGCAAATGAAATCGCCGCCTTTGGAGATCTTCCACTTTTCCCGTGTTGTCGTCGACGAGTATACCTATTTGAGTGGAAAAGTACACTCTATGGTTACAAAGCTGACGGCGGACCGTCGCTGGGTGTTATCCGGTACTCCACCTATCCACGACTTTGGGGCTGTCAAAACTATCGCGGCACATCTGAACCTCCACTTGGGTATCGACGACGACAGGGAAGGACAGTCGGCTATGATCAAGAAACGCATCAGGGAACAGACGAGTGGGTTTTTTCGCGTTTTACGTCTCTAGTTCGCTGACAATTGTCTTCAGAGGTGGAAGCTTTCCACTCCTTCCGTGAGGTTCATACCCAAGAATGGCACGCCCACCGTCATCATATTGGGCAGGTTTTCTTGGATACCTTTACCCGTCAGGTCTGTGGCCCTTTGCTCTGCATTAGGCTACATCACTTACATCCTATGCAGAATATTGCCGAGATCGATGAGATCCCATGCACCTTCGAGGTGCAAAAGGTGTTACTTCCTGCTGCGGAACGTGCTATCTATTTGGAACTGGAGCACCACCTGCGCGCACTGGACATGACCATAAAGCGAACGAAGAAGACGGAGAGCGACCGAGAGAAGCGCTTGAACAACGCGCTCGGCGATAGCAAGTACGTTGTCATAATTGCTCTTTCAAGATCATCTTATCGACCATTACCAGGACCGCCGAGGAAGCACTCCTGAAACGTTGCTCTCATTTCGACTTGGATACTTCCGAGGACAACGCCAAGGAAAATGCTATGCACGCATGTGAGATTATTGTCAAGGATCGTACAATGCAGTTGGATGGCTGTAAAGGCGACCTCCTGAAGGAACTCGGGGATGGCGTTAAGCGGGAAAAGAAGATTGGCAAGCTCAACGACGAGTCGATGTTCCAGGAATACGCTCGCGTCACCCGCCTAGAAGGCATCGGGGATCACGAAGCCACCGAAATGGTTAAAGCTCTTCTCGACGAAGCTGATGTTCCCGTCCTCCCCGCGAATTATTGGAAGAACAAGGCTAAAGGAAAAGATGAACAGTTATCCAATGCTACCAGGGACCTCGTCTGGGACCACCGCGAGAAGACGCACAACATCCGCAAGCTGACCAAGGAGCTGGTCGGACGTGTACGTTCTCTTCGGTACTTTACCGTCGTCCGTGACCTGCAGAAGCAACGCGAAACGCCTCCAAAGATCTCATGTCCTCGGTGCGGCAGAGATGAGGTCCCGATGAGCGAAGTGGCCGTCCTATCGTCTTGCGGCCACACGGGCTGTATGACGTGTGTCAGACAGAGTGCGGATCGCGAGGAGTGCGTTTACGCGGCCTCTGGAAAATGTATGGCTGCCGCAAGAGTCCTGAACATTGTCAAGGGGGAGACACTTGGCGTGGATGACGAAGCGCGCGATGGTCGAGGCAAACACTTTGGCAGGAAATTGGAGATGGTCATTGACTTGATCAAGTGCGTCGCCTTGCTGAACACCCTTCTAGCACTGACTCACGGTTTGGTATTGCAGCAATAAGCTTCCCAAGAAAGAGCGTGTCCTCATCTTTGTCCAGTTCCAGGACCTCATGGCTAAAGTTGCCAACGCGCTCAGGGCACACAAGATCAAGTTCCTCGAAATCCGTGGGTCCGCGTCGCAAAAGAGTAAAAATCTGGAAAAGTACCAAAACAATGACGGCGAAGAGCGGGTGCTTCTCCTGAACGTCATGGACGAGAGCGCGAGTGGTGCAAACCTCACTTCGGCGAACCATGCCATATTCCTCTCCCCCCTTCTCGCACCGAGTCAGGAGATCTATGATGCCTGTGCAACGCAAGCAATTGGTCGTTTGAGGCGGTACGGACAAGAGAGCCATGTCATGATCTGGGACTTTTTGACACTGGACACTATCGACGTCGAGATTTATGAGCAACGGACGAAGAAGAGCATACTAGCCAATTAAAACCTTTGGTAGATTTCAACATCATCTTTCTTAGTACATGCTATCATATAGAGAACACGCTATAATACCATGGAGTTACAACACCCGGACGTGACTGAGATGAAATGAGATCTAGTGCGAGTCCATGTTCTTCTGCATAAATTACAACAAAACTTGGGCTACAGCAAGGGTATGAAATGTCAACGGGCTCAAGGGGACAACTACTTGCTAGACATGACGTATCCCGTCGTGTCGAGGATGGCCTTGCCGCATATTGAGCAGAGGCCCTTCTTATAAGCGCAACCTAACGAGCAATCAGGGACGTTTTAGATGACAAGAAAAGGTGAACACACCATGGCAATACTTGGCCTTGTTCTGTGTAACCGGCTGCTTACAGTCCTTGCATTTTCCTTGATAAGGCTAATTGGACGGTATATCAATAAGCGAGAGCCAGTAGGATGTAGCAACCTACCTGAAACCTATTCTTTGAGCCACCCGGACGTGTCAGGAGCTTGTTCTCCCCAATTCTTCTGGAACCCTCCTTGATGCTCTTGGAGGTGGATGTGAACGGGTCTGGTGCGGCAATCTTTGAGAGTTTCTATTCGGGCGGGTTAGGAGATCAACAGATCTGACGTGCGAAATGACACCTACCGATTCGCACTTTTTACAGACCATGGCTGTCGTAGTTTAAGGTTCTTACAGCAAGTCACTTGGAAACATGGTCGGTGATGACAAGCGTATTAGTAAGCAAGTGAACGGAGGCGCTAAAGCAGGCTGAAATTGTCCAGAAGCGACGAGGCTAAACTAGATCTACATAGTGATTCTGGTATGGTTGCCGTCTAGCTTGTAAGTGCAGAACGATGGACTAAGCCTTCTAAGCCAAGCTGCCGCCGGCGGACGTCAGGAGTTGGCACTTCCCGATTTGGCCAAACTTATTGTTGTGCAATAACTTCTGGGTGAGTATCAGAACGGCCAAGAAATTCTTTTTTTTTAAACGCGCGCGATATTCACAGGAGGCCTGTTGACATGGAGAGACCACAAAAGAGATGTTCTCGGTCCCGTCAGTATTGTCTTTACGCGCGAGGTAACCCGGCCCCAAGGACGTGGGTCGCCTCATCCGAGCCAACTTTGGTGCTACGTATCCGTGTCGTATACATGAAAATTCTCGTGAAGTTTGAAGCGTTCCCAACGGTTCTCCGCTTAGTCCCTGTCGACCGCGAAGTGAGGCGGGCCCGACGCTTTTGTCTTTGGTTCGATGGCGTCAACAACCCTGGCGGGTGCCCGACATATAAATTGGCCCATCGATGGTGACACAACCTCACCACCTAAGTGTCGGCGTGCTGGTCATGCCTTTCTTCTCGCTCTCTAGCGACCTCATACTAATTATCTTGGAGGAACTGGATCCCTTATCATTATTTCATTTCTGCTTGGTATGTGACACGAAGCTCTTTTTCTTTTCCCGCTGAGCTTGACGGCTCACCTTGTTGTTATCAAGGCCTCTGGAGCCATACGCGCCATCGTTACGCAATCAACATCTCTACGTTATCACTATGAGCTCGCGCAGTGCGGTATGAGGGATGGTCCGCCTGGCAGCTATAGTCCACGAACCCGGCTTCTGTCCCTGCTTGGTTACAAACGAGGATGGCCCACCTTAAGTCCGAGTGCCGAAGACAAGCTGTCTATCACCCCACCTACGATCATGGGCGTTTCGGGCAATTACCTCTTTCATGCGAGCCAGAGTCCCCTTAATAATGGTTTCGAATGGATACTGCACGTTTATCAGCTGCGTTCCTTCAGGATGGCCACCAAGTCTAGATTACCTTATTATCAACATAATGTGCCTTTCGAAATACGAAAGATGACTATCGATGCTTCGCAGGAGTTGATGGTCCTGGCACAGCTCTTCTTTCCCCCACAACAGCAAGTCGTTTGCACTAGGTTTCTTTCCATTCCGATTGACCTTTTTACAGGAATTCGGCCATAACTGTCATGTTACACATCCGTAATCTTTATATTTGTCAAGATCATCCGCAAGCTGCTCAACCGAGACTGAGTTTCCAGACGGATTGGTGGGGTGATTTCCCCTCGGGTCAACGACTTTCGATCGAGCAAGTACAAATCTGCGGGAGCCTTGTCGCTGCATCCGTGCGACTAGGACTGGAGAACGGTGAAGGGACCACAGAGCTGGTCGTCTTCAATTGGTGTCGCGGTGGTAGCCCTGTTCGCACTGTACGTGGTCTATCTCTCGGGAAATGACTGTATGTAAATTGATTCTTCGTCTAGTTTACGGGAGATCTGCTCTCGTTTGAGTTTATTGACGAATCTCGTCTCATCATTGCCTCCCATCCGGACGAAGACGAATCTGATGATAGCACATGGGAAAGGAGATCAGACGGCCTCTATGCTAATGAGAAAGGGAAACGTCCCCCTCAGATTGCTATTCAAGAGATCTACCGTGCCCAGGATCACGACTTTCCGGGTTCGAGATCGTACGAATTCGCAGAGGCCTGGAGTGGGGTTTCCTTTATGCGGCTCTGTCCCAACCACTCCTCGAATACTTCCCCACTTCCTGGGACGCTCTTTGACGGCGATACGTCCTGCCGCTTAACTGCAGTGTTCTTGGAGTTCCAGCCACAGGCCACCCCGAGTGGTTGTTCGCGCAAGATTGTCGTCGTATTCGATCAGTCCAAGTTACCTTTGTTGGAAGAGATGTTCGGCACCATGCGCTGGGAAGACTGGCAACACCACTGCATGGTACTGAATCTCCCCGACCGCGCGGACGCGGTCCAACTGTGCGGCAGGCGACTCACGTTCTTTGAAAACATCAAGGATGCTCAAGCCTCCGCCACGGCGGTCGAGGCGACGAGTCGGGTGCACGTCCTGGATTTGAATCCTTGGACGGCCGACTTTTTGTGGTCGCTCTCGCGCACAGAACCACCGTGGCGATGGCGGGATAGCTTGACGGCACTCAGTACCGTGTTCGTGCACCGAGGGTCGCGTTATGTGCGAACCAGTACTGTGGATACGATCAGCATGACCTGGATGGACACGACGGAGGATAGTCTCGTGCTCTACGATGTGCGTCTTTATTCTCATACTCGGCCTTCTATTTCTGATGCTGGCCCAAGGAACGCGAGGGACAGTGTCTTATCCGTATCTTGACCTTTGGCAGTGAGGTACGAGGGAATACATGAAGGATATTTTTTACGATTATACTGTACTCGAGTCATGATCAGTGACGGCTACAAGAAATGATGTATGACATGTTCAATAAGTCTCTAGTGAATGTACATCACGTTGACGCCTCTGCTTCATCCCTCCATCTGAGAATCATCCATACGACCCATCTCCGTCGTTCACGTTCGTCCTCACCCTCTGCACGAGATACATCCCATGGTCTAGCATGTGTCCCCCCCACCTCCCTTTCCATCGCGCTCAAAAGTAGAAAACCCAGTCGCAGCGCGCCGTCCAAAAACGCTTGAATAGTATATCGTCCGGTATGCAGCCCTGCGACCAAATGAACGCGCGCGTCAGGGCTGTGCTTGAGACACTTGCAGAGCGTATCCAAAAAGGGGGGATGAAGTTCTGGATTCCACAGCGTATCCGCTGCCAAGATGATGTCGAAGCCTGTCTCGCAACCTCTCCGGTCGTCGTGCTCGTGCATAGTCGTCATACTGGTAGTACCAGTAGATGTGGTGCGATGCACCAGCTCCTCTGGGTCTGTGCCCCATGCATGGGGCATGGCGCGACATCGTTCCGAGACGCTGTTGCGATGGATGTTGTCGGAGAGGGTACGGATGAGACGGTCGTCGGGGTAATCGCTGGCGACAACGGATGCGCATGGGTACAGACGCGCGAGGAGGATCGATGGGAGGCCTGCACCAGCGCCGAGCTCTAGGACGTGCACGATTGGCGTGCCGCCGTCTGCACCACCCCCATCATGATCGCCCGTACCTGCGCGCGCGCGACAGATCACGTCGATCTGCAGTTCCTCGAGCTGATCTGCGACGTAGAGGGATGACACCCAGATGGAGGATGCGTGGAGAGACCAGTTAGACGGATCGGTGTCGGGCGTGGCAAGCTCGATCTGCTCTGGTAGTGGGCATCCCAGATGAGCGATGCGGCTAGGGTATACTGGATAGGTAAAGATGGAACCGGCTGTGGAGAAAGTGATCGGACTGAAGCCATAGAGGCTCTGAAGCGATGTAGACAGAATGTCTGCTGGATCGTCTTCTGATGGTGCATCCATCACCACTACTTAGTACTTAACTTGGTGACTTCCTGTAGTCTAGAAGGCCAGTCAGTACTTCAATGTTGCTCTCTGAGTGTTTATTACGATCCTGGACCTCTGAGAGTCTGTCTTTACTGCATGCATGTCTTGTACCACTCATAGACCATACGGCTTGACAATGATCAAAATTATCAATCGAGGCAACGTATCTAGTAACCAATACCAAAAGCATGATCGTACATGCAGAAAGATTATTTCCAACCCACAAAACGACTTTGCAACGAGACCTGCAGCTGCCTTCCGTTCGGTACGTGCTGTAATCTCTTGATCCTAATGCGCATGTTCGTCAAGATAGCATGCGTCTCTGTAGCGAACCAAACTAACACAACGTAGCATCACCCGGTGCGGGCTCAGCAGACAATACTCTGCCACATTAGTGAGTATATGTGAGTGTCAGCTCGCGACCAGACATACCGAGTCCGAACGGCAAGATAAATCTAATTGAGGGTCACGTTCAAGCAAGGCATCGTTCGGCACGACACCAGCAAGGGCCAAGGTGGCCAAAACAGAGAGGACAGCGAGGAGAGAGAAACGCATTGCGATCAAGTCGAGGATGTGCGAAAGGCTCGAGTGTTTGGTTGAACATATCGCAAGACGAGCGACATTTATACGTTGGCCATGACATTGTGTAGCGCCCCTGTCTCATCTCTACGGTACTGACGTCTCCCCGTTTCATCTATACGGTGCTGACGTGCTACGAGCCCTTTACCTAGTACCCTTGGCCCTAAGGCCCTTATCACTCGTTCTATTTACCTCGTACCTCTCGACCTGTGTCGTCAGTCATAATAGAGGCCGTGACGTTTCGCTCAGCGGTCTCGTGCACAATACGACATGCTATGAGACGTCACTGACTTAGAGCCTGATGGCCGACCACATGGCAAACAGGCCTCTATCAACAATCTCGTCGTCTTGCTACGAATTGTTCAACCCTCGATCACGGTTGACAACCTCGACGTTTCATCGTCCATACGCTGGAGATCTGAGTCACCGATCAATAATTTATCTATTCTACCGCTGTTTCCTCATTCCGGCTTGTCATACGCGACATGTTCGAAAGCAAGGGAAAGTACATACCAAATCTATATCATGCGCGAAATACATTCAATCGACCGTCCCACCCACAGCTCGCCAACAGCCCCTCGTCGTACAATGACCAGCCACACCCAGCGACAAACTCGGTGTGCGGATCGTGTATATACAGCAGATTCGATCCTCCCGGCACGGGATTCGTACTCCAACTGCACACGAAAACCACCACTCAACCCACGCTCGCGGAAAGATAAGATATCAAATACACGTACATGCGACACGTCATGTCGTAGCTCGCTGTCGCAAGCACGTCCGCTCTGTGAGGACTCCACTGGACCTTGCGCACCGCGTATTCGTGGCCCAAGAGTTGCGCCTCGCAGATGCCACCGACGGACTGGCTCGTTGGTGGCGCGGTGCTCGCCATGCGGCAGTCGAAGATCTTGACGACCCTGTCGACGCCCGCACAAGCGAGCACGTACGGGTGGTACTTGTTCCAGTCGATCGAGAGTAGCTCGGTGCCCGAGGCTGGGACGGTGAGAACGGCGGCCGAGAGAGGGTCGGTGAAGGCGTTGGATGCAGGCCCAGACGCGTAGGCTGGTGCTCGTAGGTCGAATAGCTTGATGGTGCCGTCTGTCGAACACGTTGCGATGGTGTCGGGTTGCTGCGGCGAAAACAGTGCTTGATACACGCAGGTCGTATGTGCTTTCAGAGTGGCTACCGAGCGCGGACAGTCGGGCGACCACTTGGTGCGCGTCAACAAGGGAGGGGCGGGTCGATGACTTACTTACAACTTTGACGTTGCCATCCCAGGATGCTGAAAGGAACGTGTCTTTCTTGAGATTGGACCAGTCTACAGAAAAGACCTCCCTGGCGTGTTCATGCCATACACGGATCGGAAAGTCCTAGCAAGGGGTCTGTCGATTGTACGAACAGAACAGACGCGAGGCAAACAACGCACGTTGAGCATGACGTCCCATAGCTTGATGGAACCGTCTCCCGAGCCTGCCACGATCTGGTTTTCGTGAATCTCGGACCAAGCGACGTCATAGAGCGCATCCTGCGTTTCATAACTGATCAATGCTCAGACATGCATATCGACGAGGAGAACGGGCCACTGACTGCTTGTCGATCTTGAGCCCGCTCGCACCGCCGGGTCCCGGGACGAGCGAGACAAGGTGTAACCGACCGTTACCGACGAGACCGAAATTGGCCGCAGATGCGAGGGCGATGCGGGTGTTGTGGAACGGCGACCAGGCGACGGCGTAGTGGGCAAAGCCTGGCGTGTGCACCGCTGAGGGAGGAGGTCGCACGACGTTCATCTCAAAGTCGCGCGTGATATCAATGCGGATTACCGTCCCTACGATACCTCATGCCAATGTCGTCGCACCGACAAAGACCATCCCCATCGCGCCCACTGCAGCCGTAGAACGCATCGCTGCGTTTCTCGCCTCGGGAACCGTCACACTGCTCACGGGCGCCGGCGTCAGCGTTGACTCGGGCATTCGGGCATACCGAGGCAAAGACGGTCGCTACATGAACCCCAACTACAGGTGCGTCCCGGATCTCCCCCGCTGCGTTTCTCTTGCATAACGAATCCGGAGGCCCATCTTTGTACGAGCACTTTGGACTCGCTGTCGGAAACGACTCACACAATCGCCGACAGTACCACGATCTCGTCGCGGACAACCCCAAAGGACACGCGTTCAGGCATGTAACTGTTCCCTCTCTCCTCGAATCGCTCACGACGCACGTCCAGACAGCGTTACTGGTACGTCCAGCCCCGCCTGTCTCTCCAATCCTAGTCACCAACGTAACGCAGGCTCCGTTCCTACCTTGGCTCTCCCCTCGCCTGTGCCGTCCTTCCCTACACGACGCATTACGCCCTCGCC
>JBBPMK010000116.1:0-59373 GCA_038090295.1 Boletus semigastroideus
CCCTCCGCTGCTCTTTCCGTTCTCCATCTGAACGGGGACGCGGACCCTTGCCGCGATCCTTACCTTTCTTGAGGTGGCAGTTCCTAATATTGTGTCCTGTCTTCTTGCAGTAGAAGCAGCGACCTTCTCTCATAAGTTTTGCCTTGTCTACGGGCGTGAGCGCAATGTAGTCGACGTCCATGGCATTGGGGTCGCGGGAGGAGTGTCCAGACCCTGCGAAGCCGGGTCGTTGTCCTCGAATATCTCTGATGCGCTCCATTTGGTGAGCAAATTTGCTGCCAGCTGTGATCCATGCGGCTACGTTGGCGGGCTCAGTTCCGGATCCGAGTATCTTCTCCATTAGATCCGCGTGGATCCCTCTAGAGAAAAGCTCGCAGAGAGCGGTTTGCTCCGTGAGTCCGGATTGGGCGGTGAGAAGGTGGAATTCGGAGGCGAAGCGGTTAAATGCTTCTTCAGTGTTAGATCCCTGCTTAAGCACGTAGAGCTTGCGCCTTGCAGAGGAAGCCTCGTCATGGATCGCCATCATGCCCTTGAAGTTGGTTTTGAAATGAGTCCAGGTGCGCTCGGTGGCGGGGATGGCGTCCCTGGCCATGCGTTCATAGTAGCCTTCAGAATAGATCCTTCCTTTGCCCTTGCTCATGCGGTTAAGGGCCGTAACGATCTTTGCTTCGTCGTTATATTTGGGGTTGATGGTAAAGTACACATCCATGGCCATAAGCCACCAATTAGCGTCTGAGCCATTTCCGGAGAACTCGTCAGGAAGTCCTGCTTTAAGTTCGGGCATGTCGTCGTCAGAGTCCGATAGATCAGAGTTAATGGGGGTTTCGGGATCAGGAGGGTTTGTGGGTATAGGGATGTCTATGTGGAGCGGGGATGGGATGGCGTCGGAGGGTTTCCCTGCTGCTCGGTTGGTAGCAGCTAGTCGTCGTTGGATGGCACGATACTCCTGGGTGAACACGTCTCCAGAATAGGCATCTGGTTGGTACCGGAAGTCTGAATGATCAGCCGGAAGGTGCCAAAGGTCTGGTAACAGGTAGGACAGGGATCCAGGGGAGGCCACGATAGGGGAGGGGGGAGGAGAGGCGGAAGAGGATGACGAGGATGAAACAGATGGTGCCTGGAAGCGGAATATGGTGGATGTGGGGTAGTCTGCTACGATGAGAGTAGGGACAAGGGTAAGCTAATTCTTTTGTTACACTCACTGCGAACCGAAGTCCTGCGAAGTGATAACAAGCAGACTGAGGGAGATTGGATGCCTGTTTGATAGAGCCACTCGTAAGGCAATGGTGGGCCTAAGGTGGAGTCGACGCAACGCTGGAAGGCAGACTATGCCAACAGGTCTATGATCGACGTGTAGTACCGGTTCTACGCAGATGCAAAGAAGCGCGCAAGTCCTAAGGGTGGAAGCCGAAGGAGAGTGCCTTAGATGCGGAAGCACACAGGATTGAACGCAGAGATGAATGCGTAGAATTAGCTTAAGGGATACGGTACATGTGGCTCGGTATTTATATGGTGATAGAGAGGGCACGGACCAAGCCAAGTATGGTATGAGCAGAGTACCGGAATAAAGGAGAAAGGTACTGCACAATGATGACAGCGGAATAGACGGAAGAGGAATAAACGGGAAACCAATCGTGGAAGAGCGGAAGTGGCGATGCGGCTAAAAGGGGATGCTGTATGACAGCTGTCACAACCGTATTGATGAAGGGATCAAACAGCGGGTAACCGTGAGAGAAGGTTACTGTGAATTGGGAATAGAGTCCACGAATAGAATGACTAAAGAAAGAAAGAAATTGCCATGGGTAGCGGTAGCTCGTAACAGCCGATCCGTATCTGGCTATGCAATCATGCTCGGCACTGGCGTCTTCTCGCGGTCAGCAAAGAAACAAACCGCCACAGCTCTGTCGACAGGCGAAGCTGAATACTACACAGCCACTCACGTCGGACGCGAAAATCTCGGGTTTCGCCACTTACTCGTCGAACTGGGATTCGCGCAGACACACCCGACTGCGCTGCACGTCGACAACACAGCCGCCATCCGAATCCTGACCACACCGGACGAGATGTCCACCAGAACACGCCATGTCCGACTCGCGTACTTTTGGATCAAGGACGAGATCGAGCGCAAGGAAATCGCACCGCAGCATGTCGTCTCAGCCGAGAATACTCCCGACATCTTCACCAAAGGACTACCTACAGCTACACATAGAAATCTCGTACGTTTACTCGGACTACAGACACGGAACTGATGCTAGTTGAGGGGGGGTGTTGACATACGCTACATCTCGTACATAGACAACTAGCTTACCTTTTTTGGTTATTTACTCACACACGTCGGTCTCTACTATTGCCTTGTTTAGTCCAACGCATTCCTCAGTCGTTTCACTACGTTCGACCGAGGTATGCAATCTACTCACACTTGTTATATTCCTCACTGACATGTACCTTAGCTTACAGTTCATTAGGTACATAGTACAATCGTTTCACTATGTTTGACTGAGCTTACAGTTCATTAAATACTTCAAAAGCGGATATGATCGGGGACAAAGCATGTCCTCTTCTCTTGTATTGTTTGTATACGGTGACATGACTACATTGGGTAGGGTGCCCACTGCGGACGCCAGGACGCGATGGGTGAAACATTTTTGTTCTCCAACATTGCACCACAAGTTGGCGTCGGATTCAACCGTCACTGTACGCAACCCACTAGCTATAGTACTCACATTTCTCGTTGACGCACGTTACGACAGACTGGGCCTACGTCGAAGATTGGTGTCGAAGGCTGACGAAATTGTTTTGCTGATGCCTACGTCTTCACCAGCCCGCTCTACCTTCCCCGCAAAGACCCAGATAATGAACGGTGCATCGTATCTCTCTCTCTCTTTCTTTTTCGTATCTTGACATCTCTTGCCACACATGCCTCATGCCACGACGTGACAGAATTATGAGGTCATTGGCTGGCCGCACATCGCCGTCCCGACCCACTTTGCAAAGCCGTCCTCGCCTCGCGGCCATCAACGCCACCAATGCCCGACACCCCCGAAATCGCCACCGGCACGCTCGTCTCGCTCGAGAGTTTTGTCATGCCAGGTCCGTATTGTCTCACCTTGACGTGTACCGTGCGCTGACTTTTCATGACATGACACACAGTCGACACGGTCGAACGCGCCGCCAGACTGACGTTCTTCTCAGACGACCTCAAGCTCGCCGCGAATCATATTTGCAAAACGACCAAGTGCAAGGTGATCATTTGGCGCTTTGACGAGGTGCAAAAGCAGCCCGAGATGAGACGGACAGCGTCAACACCTGCATAAGTTCTGAATACATATGACCTGGTAGGAACATTTGGTCTATGGGACTTGAGCAGTTGATCAAATATGAAGCTCCATATAGGTAAGAATGCAGTAGATAATTTACAGTCATGTACATAGACCCAGGTAGAGATTGTTACTCTGCACATTGTTGCTGAAAAACCAAGTTCTACTCTTGCAATTTCTTTGTCGAATGCTAGGAAGGAAATGCAAATGACCTTCATATGAAGCTTGTAAGATTTGCTGTTTCCCCTAGTACATTGACATATTCTGTCAAGCTCTGAGTCATCATTGTCTTAAAACCTGCAAAAGAGCAGGGATATTTGCTTCACATAGTGCTGAAAACCAATATGCTTGCTCAGAGTTGTGTGACTTGATCAGATTGTGGGTCATCTGATGGGCAAGTGTGAGGAACCTTGAAGTAGAGAGCCATTAAGTCACAAAAAAACAACCATGATCCAACAATGATAAAGACAAACCATGATATTTGGGCTGATTGCTGAACACCCCTCTCAACATCCTTGTCATCTTTTGAAAATATATGACTCAGCATTCTAAAGTTCAGGGAGATTAATTATACTTGCGCCAGGTCTCGAAATGTTGCAGATTGAGGAACAGGCTCCCATCTTGATTGAATGCAATAGACCCTTCCTCTATGTCATAGAAAATATTCAAAAGTGCCATAGATAGACTGAGCACTCTGGTAATGGGCATGATCATGTTCACAAAACGGTCAAGGGACCCTTGCTTGGATATGATGAAGGTATCATGGTTTGGGATATCTGTGTATGCTCCCTCAGTCAGTAAAGACACTATCAGTCGGATTAGCATACCAGGAGTTGCAAAAACTTTTACTACCCCCGGTTTCTCGGCATGGGGAGTCACTACCACCTCACCAACAAGCTTCAGCTCCTTGGACTTCCCAGATACACCATGGTAACAATCATTCATTGCTTCCTTGATCACCAGCAATTGGCCTTCTTTAGGACCACATACTTTGATTGCCGTGGCTATCTTGGCACCTTGGAGGACCCTGTCAGAACACAAAAATAAACACTCCCTATAACTTACGGATGTCGCGGAGCGGGACAACATGTTGCTGATTCCTGACAAACAATTCGAGATTTTTCTGTCCCAAGACCATATTAACCATACCATGTTTGAGGAGATCCGTCTGCAGTACTAGAAGAAGCTTGAATAGCTCGAAGGGCATGTTCCAGTAAGGTGGATGGCAATTTAGCTGTCTCCATGTTACGGCTTTCGGCGCTGGGATGGTCAGAGTTTGAGTCACTTGACGACTTGGGTATCCCAAGTGACGCTGCCAGCCCCATGCTACGACTTTGACCAAGGATGTCGAGATCCGACTGATCCAACGACTTGAGCTTCCTGAGCAATGCCTCCAGCGCCATGATACGGCTTGCGAGGCTTGAGCTATTTGACGACTTGGGTATCTCCAGTTCCGTGGCACGACTTGAACAAATTGACGACTCGTATGCCTCCGACGCTGTACTCGTCATTTTGTTTTCTTCCTTTGCATCATCTTGGGAGGGTTTATGCCGGCCGAGGATTTGATCGACTGCAAGACGACGCGTAAAGATTAGTTACCTGTCATGGGTAGGAATGGACGGGAAGAACCATCGCAGCCCCTTCGGCGCAAAGAGTCCAAGTCGGTCGACAGCATCGTGGTGAAGAGGAGAGACTCGCTGACTGTGACAGTCCCGAATATGAGACGGCAGAGAGCTATCGAAATCCTTTTCCCGCCAACTGAGCATTGAAACCAGGAGAGGGTACATACACTAAGACGCACTCATACATGTCAGGCTCGTCATACTTTTGCGAAAGCCATAGTTCTATTTTCCCCCGAAAGAACCAGTTCGCCCCTGCGGACGCATCGATTGACCGCGTTGTCTTGTTGCCTCTGATAGTGAGAGTTTTGGAGATGGACAACTCCTTGCAGATCTTGACTTTGAAGTTTTTGACACCAGAGAGCCAATCGACCGTAACTTTGGGCTTTGCGTGGGTGCACTCGTGAAGGAATAGGGTGAGTCGTTCCAGGATAAACGTTCGCATGCGTAAGGATCCCTCAGTATCCTCTATTTCATCGCGGGGTATGCATCGATCCTGAACAACAGTGCTAAGTCGTTTACAACCGAG
This sequence comes from Boletus semigastroideus, assembly GCA_038090295.1. Taxonomy (NCBI): domain Eukaryota; kingdom Fungi; phylum Basidiomycota; class Agaricomycetes; order Boletales; family Boletaceae; genus Boletus; species Boletus semigastroideus. The sequence goes on from JBBPMK010000116.1 coordinate 5,466, forward strand.
GGACAAATAGAAATCTTTTGGGCTTTGTCAGTGAGGTAGAACATGTTTTGGAGCGCACGCGCACCTCTGAGAAGCTCCTCTTCCGGAGCGATGAAGATAGCATCATGGAAGAGGCGGGATGCATTGATATCGTCGGCAATGACAATCTCTTCGACACTTCGCAGTCTGTCGGTATAATGATCCGATTTCCCAAAATTGTCGACTTTCCTGCTGAGCAAAATTGGTCCAAGTTTCATATCGACGATAGTCTTGGCCGGAATGCGGTGCTTGTTCACAGCCAGGTTGCGTAGCTGGGTCAAGAAGCTATTTGTCAAATTAGTTTTTCCGCGGTGATACTCTGCAACTGCCGGATACCCACTTCTCGCGCCCGCCAGCAAGCGCGTAAAATCGCTGTGGATCGCCAACCAGGCTTTTTGCTACATCGGGAATAGAGGGTTCATCCCGCGACCCGCATGCAGTCAAAAAACGATTCGCGACGGGACCGAAATCCATATAGACAAATAACTTGGAATAAAAATCGTCTTGATGCCCTTTAGCAAGGTAACACTGAATGGGAGCCAACCATGTTCGAATCTCTGAACTGGTGATCGGAACTATTAATGACTTGGAGAGGCTAGCCAGTTCATCCCGCTCAAAAGCTGAATGGGGATTAGTGAAGTATGAGGAAGGGGAGGGGAAAGGTCACATGATATTTGTTCATATAGAATCTCAAACCACTTTCGAGCAGTGTCTTCATCTGGTGGTGGTGTCTTCTCCAAGAAAGAAAGAAGCATAGAGGGGGGAGGATGTCGTTGTACGCCCAACTTATTAGTGGGTGCTTCTAGATAATCTTTCTGTAGAACTGTAAAGCCAAGGCTCTTCCACTGCGTGCCCGAGAATACCTGGAGGAGACATCAGTAATGACAACAAGATAAAGGAGCAGATTCTGTTACATCTCCCAGCTTCTTGAGTTGTGAGCCAATGCTGTTCTCCCCGGGTATGAATGCAACATCGGCAAAATTGGATGGTTCATAATTGGAATACTTCGAGTAAAGATTATCACACAAGTACCGGAAAGCCACGGTCCTGACTTCGACATCTCTGGAAGTGCACCGACCAATTAGTATCTCCAGAGGGGGGTACTGACGCAATCCAAGGTCGAACAATAACCTAGCTATCAAAAAAGGTTGATTGCATTCATGGAAGACACCCCGAATAATAAAGTACCTTCATCCGAGTCATCTGACCATCCGGGGTTTTCATCCCACTTGATCAGAGGAAGCTGGAGGCGTCGCGAGACTTCTGTTGGTGCATACAGGTCGCGAGCGCGGAAACGATTGGTGTCGAACGGAGTGCCTTCCCTGACAAAGATCACAGAAGATTGGAGCCCAGCGACCTCGCCCTCAGTAAGAGATTCGGATTTTCGTACTTGGGCGAGGTATCTGATAAGGCCTTGAGTGTTCCAAATGCCTGTTTGTCTCATTCTAAGGAAAATGAGAAACAATCACAGAACGAAGGGCATCATGTAAACTCACCGATCCACTATGAGCCGCGGATCAACGTGCTTTCGGACACCGATGAATGAAAGTAGCTCTTCAACATCTGCGGTATTATGAAATCCACTGGAGATTTGGACAGTAGGCAGCTCAAGGTCACGGAAAAGATCGGTGGTCGTCCCAGGGAAGTATGCGCTTTGCGCGGCGCGCAGACCGCAGGAGGTTGGGATGCAGCGTTTATCTGCCAATGACTCCTTCACCGAAGAGCGATCGGTGCCGGAGGATGACCTCCAAAAGCGAGAGAGTACACTTAGGACATGTGCGGCCCAATCGATTGACTTGGTCAAGTCATGTTCTGGATTGGTCGACATGACTTTAGGTTGCAAAATGTGACATAGCCAGTCGACGACAGGGAACTCTTGCCAACCAAAGGTGACGAGCTCCTCAGGCGTAAATTGCCTGGCGACCTCCTGCGGCAAGACAGAGACAGGAAGCGGGCAGTCCTGCGGAATGAAGTCCCCAAGAGTTTGAGGATCAATGAAATAGTGCACCGACGATAACGAAATCAAACTTCCATCAACGTTCTTGAAGATCGTTGCGCCCAGTAGCCGAATCATGTTAGCACCTGATACATTGCACCCTGAACTTATCCACCACCGAAAACAGGAGACCAGCTCGTTCTCATTGAGAGGATTTTGACGAAGATTGCGTACGATATCGAAGAAGCTCATTGGAGATATCGTTTCCTCGGTCCGCAGAATTGGAATGGTAGATTCGCACTCGCTAACGGTTGACGAGAGCATAGGCACGTTCTTCAGGAACTCCGCCAAGCCAGAGTCGTATCTTTTGATGGATGAGGTCTTACGAACACCAACGGATGACAGCATTCGTAAAGGCGCACTGGAGCATCCATAGAATGAGCGTTTGAGTAATTCCCCGACCTCCGGCGAGGGTGTGGAACGATGAAACGCGAAAATTTTGAGTACATGAAGAAAAACTGCTTGCAAGTCTCGCTCTGGCTGAAGGCCAGGAATGCCGCCACTCGCGCTGGCCAATGCGTTTTCAATGGCGGATATTTCCAAGTCATAAATGAGGCGACATAAGAACCCTCCGACATATAACAGTTCCTTGTTCCAGACTAGATCATGGGCACGTCATTAGCGAAAAGTCGAGCTTCAACAATGAGGACACGGACTAGCTGTACTCCTGTCTCTAATTCATTTTGAGTAACGCAAAGTGTCAAAGTACAATTGGCTTACACAAAATCTATGCATTCACGCTCGACAGTAGGGATGAAGTATGATGCCATATGGCCTCCGATACCGGTCGTTTGCGCAGTAGCATGACCCTGAATTAAGGTTGAGAGAAGGATAGAAAACTAGAAGTAGTACCGACAATGAACATTCGCGTGTGCGTGGCCCTTCTGGTATGTTAGTAATAATCACATAGGAGGCATGATCACCAACCCATCTAAATCTGCATGGAGCCCGCGGAATATACCTCTGCACACCGCAGGTTGGTTCTCAGCATCAGCGAGATTCTGGTCATATTTGTCTTTCCCGGTCTTTGCATTGTCAGCCTTCAGGCCTCAGGCGGAACCAGTACGTCAAAATACTCACGTAGATCAAGTGGTATTTAACCTGCGCAGGGGGTCTCTTCTTTGTAGACCGGAGAAGTTCTGCAGAGAGTGTCTCGTCCACTTTGGCATCCGCTTCTGCAGTGATCACAGCAAGAGTCAGTTGCGTAGCCCCGGAAGTATTGGGGGTATGCCGGAATGCCACCTTGAGCTTGACGGCTGAGCAGAGCAGAAGGTTGGCAAACATACACTGTAGATAGGAGAAGACTCACGGTGAGACTTTACTGATATAACGTTCATGATCTTAGACTCGCTGGACCGTTTCAATGTGCTAGGAATGTCAACATCTTGAGATACTCCAGACGACTTCTTGATATGACCAATGCGATGTTCGTCGAAATACACGTTGACATCATTCAGGCGTGTCATGAATGTGACTGACGATGCAAGAAATCGCAAAAGGTCAAGCAAGGGTGGCATAGGAGCAGCCTGTCTCAGCGACATCTCAAATGTGGTCCATGGATCTGCGACTCCTTTTGTCGGGAGATCGCCACGACGAACGCTCAGCTAATAAACGACAAGTATCAGAGGATGCATCAGCGCCCAGAAAAAAAAATACCTGGTCCTTATTGTCCTTCCAGTAAAATTGCATCGCATGCCCTGAAACGACGTCTGGAGCATGTTATCTCAAAAATGCGAATCCATACCTCCAGACGACACAAAGGGATTCTCCGTCACCGAAAATAAGCTGTAGAACCCTAACCGAGAGGATATTTCATTGACATATCCCACAGGAGACGCATGAGACTCACCGACGCCAAAAGCACCGATTTTCTTCTCATCGGGATTTCCCTCCGCTGGACATCGACGAACGGATTAAACAAGAATTTAAGACACAATGATACCCACCTATCTTTCGTAGTCGTGTCCAATCTTCGTCTCTAAAAGCAATGCCGTTGTTCTTGAAGGTCCATTGCACAACCTGGAGAAGCGTCATCAATGGCATATAACATGCGACAACACCGAACCCTCATACAGATGCAGAGTCGAAATCTCGTAGGGGCGGCGAATCATTGATTCTTTGTTTGCTGCCCTTCCGAAGCAGATATTTATGAGTCTCGAAGCGGATCTCGACTGTGGACGACTGGGCGTCATCCGAGTTCTGAAGAAGTTCTCGAAATACTGCCATAGCCCACACGTTAAGTGTCTAGCATTGGAAAATGCAAGTCACACCACTACTTACCAGTGAATTCGCCCGAGTACCGCGCAAGTACTTTGTCGATCAATGCGCGCTGGTTGACTTCGACGGGCTCATCACGGCCAGTTGACCACTAATACAGCATTGTGAGGAGGCCAAGTGAGAACGCGCAAACAGGTCTGGTGACATACCCATTTGTCGCGGTCGTGTGCCATTTGGATGGATGATGGTAGTTTGCAAACTGAGGATTAGTGCTGTACTAAGTGCTAAGAGGGTACGAGGATGGCCTTTGATGTGGAAGAAGTTGACGTATCCCCCCGTCCCTGTGCCGTTCGGTTAAGAAAAAGCGGATCAAATGAAATGCATACAGTTGACTCTGACCTTCCCCGTAGTCCATAGGCATTTCTGGTCTCCCAAACCGCCCTGGCTCACTGTGCAATCTCCTGGATAACACATGCTCCAATACTTAGGCCTCTCCCTAAGGTATCTGTTGGTAGCCTGAGGATATTGGTTGTACCTAGGAGTTACATAACTCCATGGACGCTTTCTTGATGAAATGCCCAGGAGTACCTCAGAAACTGTAAACGCCAAGATGGTCTGGACCAAAGAGTCGAGCGGACCAAGTCTCCTGCTCTGCCAGTCAGTAGCAGCAGGCATGAGATGGAGCTTCAATGAATAAATGTGACATCATAGGGCAAAGTGTCACGTTCGCACGGGGTTGTCCAATGCCCAACACGTCCCTCATCCACGTCGCCTGCTTCGCCGTCGGTGCCCTCGTCGGCGGCGGCGTCGCGACCGTCGTCTCCTCACACAAACCCGCCCCCGTTCCCCGCCCACCACCCGTCATCGACCTCGACCGCAAAGGCGACGCCAAACTATCGTCCACCGCGCTGACCACCGTACTCCCCGTGTCCGCTGTGCTCAAATATGGTCACCCAGGTGGGTGTCCACGCCATTGACACGCCCTCGATCGGAAAAAAAAATTTGTCGCGCGTGATTGGTCACGGCAGGACCAGTTCCGGATCTCCTCGTCCGCAAGGCGTACACGGCCGCGTACGATCGACGTCTGCGTCATCCTGCCTGGGTGAGCACCGAGTCTCGGCATGCCTTCGTTCCCGTATCTTGACTGGCCTCTATATGTAGACGGCCGAACACCTGACCCTCGCATCACTGGGCAAGTCAGCTGCCGCGCCGCCATCAGGTCCCGAGGGACTGGCCGACAGGACAAAGTCGACGTTTACCGAAGACGAGTCGTTGCCTGCCGTCTTCCGTGCAAAGCTCCAGGACTACTTCAAAAGCGGATACGATCGGGGACACATGTATGTCCTTTTTCCCGTCGTTCGTAGACGGTGACGTGACCACGTTTGGGTAGGGTACCCGCTGCGGATGCCAGGACCTCTCAAGACGCGATGGACGAAACGTTTTTGCTCTCCAACATCGCACCACAAGTCGGCGTTGGATTCAACCGTCATTGTACGCAACCCAGTAGCTATAGTATTCACATCTCCCGTTGACGCACGCCCGACAGACTGGGCCTACGTCGAAGATTGGTGTCGAAGACTGACGAAATCGTTTGCCGACGTCTACGTCTTCACCATCCCGCTCTACCTTCCCCGCAGAGACCTAGACGGTAAATGGCGCGTCGTACGTCTCTTTCTCTCTCTCTTTTTCGTCCCTCACCACGCATTGCCTTACGCCACGACGCGACAGAATTACGAAGTCATCGGCTCACCGCCCAACATCGCCGTCCCGACCCACTTTGCAAAAGTCGTCCTCGCCTCGCGACCATCCTCGCCCTCGACACCCGACACGCCCGAAATCGCCACCGGCGCGTTTGTCCTGCCCAACGCCATCATCCCCGACGACGCCTCGCTCGAGAATTTTGTCATGCCAGGTACGTACCCGTCCCGCCACGCCACGCCACACTTGCTCACGCACACACGCTGACTTTGTTTTACAGTCGACACGGTCGAACGCGCTGCCGGACTGACGCTCTTCTCGGACGACCTCAAGCGCGCCTCGAATCACATTTGCAAGACGATCAAGTGCGAGGTGATCGTTCGGCGCTTTGACGAGGCGCAAAAACGGCCCGAGACGAGACGGACGGTGTCGGTGCCTGTATCGCGATGATCTGGAATCTGGATGATGAGTACGTGCAAGCGCGATGACGTGGGTCGATTGACGTATTCGCTTGCTCGCGCTTCGCTATCTAGGGATGCGCTGGCGTCTCACACAATTGTGTGTCGGCATCGTTCAACGTCAATTCGTCAGTGCTTGGGAAGAAACAGGGAGATTGCATCAAGCAACACGTATATATTTACTCGGCGACTATTCGTATATAGATATATAGATCGAAAAAAAAATCGAAACAAAGCGTCCGACAACGGCGTGGCGGCATGGTAAAGAACAAAAACGACACAATGCAGAAAAGAGGTCAATTTTATATGGAGGGAAAATGGTGACGATGCGGTATACAACTTATATATATCAGCCAGTGTGCGCGCGGGCAAACATGAACGCACACCCATGGTGTTCAATGGAGAGCAGCAAAGAAGAGAAACAAAGATATGAACATAAGCCATTGAAATTAAAATGCAACGAACCATGCATATCAGGGGCACATATCTTGTCGATGAAAAGCCTACTTGCCTAACGAGAAAAAAAAAAGCAGTCCCAGAAGGATACATCTATATCTCCAGAGGCTCGTGTGTGCGCGCCTCAAGGCCGTTTCCACGCACCGGCACATCGGTATTTGTCACCCTGCGTGCGCCGAACCCACCGATACCGGGACCACGAGGCTGCCTCATGACACTGCTGCCAGAGGCCTCCAGACCATTAATTGATCCCATCACGCTGGAGGGAAGGCTTGGCACCGGTGGAACAGCAGAGCTCGCAAACGTGCTACTGCTCCCGAACAGCGACCCAAACCCACCCGGTGAGCGACGAGAAGGGGAAGCAATAGTGGCATAACCCTCTCGGATATTCCCGTTGGACGCACGCGTGGTAAGACGTGGCGCTTGCGTGTGCAGGGTCTTCATGTCAGGCATCGATTTTTTCATGCGCAGGGTGTTCGCGAGCTGAGACTGCGAAGAAGATGCTGAAAGATATGCGGAAGGGGCGCGGGATAACGTGGGAGGCTGAGCTCTCTGAAATGTAAATGACATAAGTAAAGCTTCTAAAGGTAAGCGCACAAGCGAGAACTTGCCCTGTTGGGATCGATCCGTGTCACGACGGCATACCGTTCATCGCCTTCGCCAACGGAATAATGATATACACCCAGTTTCTGAGCAATCAAATGGACGACCCTCCTCTGCTTGGGGGTAAGCGTCCGCGAAAACGCGAGCTCGTCCCTCATGCGGTCGTCCTTGAAGAGAAGAATCCTAGAGTAAATCTCGAGCGTGGAAGGGTCATTCAAGTCTAGCTCGTTAGACGACGATGCCTTTTCCGATGGGTTTGGGGTCGCCGGTGCCACAGGCGGAGAAGTCGGAGGGTTGAAACTCTGCGAGATCGGAAGTTGAGATGGCAGGTACTCCTGATATGCTGCCCCAGTAGAGAAAGATCGCTGAGGGGTAAATGTTGGCGCAATAATGGGACCAAAGTCGTCGTACGGCTGTTGGGCTGCCAGCGCAGCCTGCTGTTCCTTTTCCAACTGCATTGAGCGCATGCGACGGATTGCCTTTTCTCTCTCGATGCGCTCCTTTTCGCCTGCCTGCAAGACCTTTTTGTACTCGACGCGGAGTTTGCGACCTTGGACATCGAAGCCGTTCAAGGCAGCGACGACGGCATCTGCGTCGACAGCTTGACGGAAGTTGGCAAAGGCCAAACCGCGGAACGAGCCCTGTTGATCGAGATGGTAGTTGAAGGCGTATGGGGTAGGAATTGACAGGGAGGCCTGGAGAGCGAGTGAGTTGACGAAACAGGCAATGATGAGGGCTTACGATGATATCAAGGAGGGTTTCGCGTTTTACATTGAAAGGTATGTTCTTTATGACGATAGCGGTGGGTATAATCTCGTCATCGGGGTTCTGGCCAGGGGTGGAGGGTGTGGGAGCGAGACCCATAGGAGGGGAGCCGCCAGAGGACGAAAAGTCAGAGTTGTTGTTCGGGGAAAGGGAACGGTTTTCTGGGACTGCAGGGGAGTTGTCTAGCCATTGCTAACGGGGAGGGTAAGAGACAAGGTAAAGGGGAAGATGGGTGAAAGAGACACACGGTGGGAAGACCGCTACGGGGAGCCTTGATCTTGAGGGGAGACGAACTGATATTGAGGGGGTTGTAGTGGGGTACAGCCGAGATCGGGGAAGCGGTAGAGAACTGGTACTGCTGTCTGGGGTTGACCAAACCATCATAATCGTGAGTGTCGTGGAGACGTTGCTGGGTGTTGAGGGACAAGGAGGACATGTCTGGCGTTGGGGACGTTGTCATGATGGAAAATTGTAAACCACAGTTGAAACCAGTCGTGAAGAAAAAAGAAAAGAAGGGAACCAAAAAAAAAAACACGGAGGAGGAAGAGAAGAAGAAGTTATACTAGCACCAGAAAACAAATCGAAGCTAGGCTAATATACGAACGCCCCCACGCCACCAATCGGACAACATCTCAAAAAATTTCTTTGAGCGGCGGTGATCGCGACCTCCTGAATCGCAGATCCTTGCAAATACCGTCCTCGACGCTGAGACCACCCTGGGCCAGTGGGGATCGACAGAAGCAGCGGTGCCGAGTTACAAAGTACTATCATAACTTGGACATGTGTACAAAAAAAAAACGAATGTCGGTTAGTACATGCCCATCGCCACTGGCTTGGGTAGTGCTGGGAGACGATCCACGTCGACCACAAAGTCACAGCACGAAGCGTCGTCCCATGGTCCTCGTGCTCTCTTGCTGCTACCATCTGGCCAGCAGAAGGCAGCGAGTGGCAGGATAAGGTGGCCCTGTCGCGACCGTGGGGCTGGGACTGGTCCTCGCGGGAGGAACGCCTCGGGTCGAAATACGGGGCGAGGAATGGACGGAAGGGTGTGTTTAGGATGGGAACGGGGCGGGAGAGGACCCTGGAAGAGACGGAGCGAAGATGGTGGTCCTCGACGACGCATGCTGGTCGGAGCAACGGGGGACTTCATATACAACAGCTCAACGGTAGACGTACGTGGAGACAACGAGAGAAAGGGTGGAATCAAAAATCACACCGGGCGCTTTTCTCATCACAAACTCAGCTGATCGAAATGCCAACCAATACATTCGAAATCAGCGAGTACAACAGGTCTACGAAAGCAAGCTAGCAAATTCACGACGACTTGTCGAGAGCACGATAGTGTTTCATAAGCTGGGTTTTATACGCTAAATCACATGTCCTAAGTACATCCAGTGAAACACGACAATGCATACTCACCTTCAGGGTCCTGCCAAAGTCCAGCAGCATCCGCATTTAATGGGGAAGCATTGTTTGGCTCTGTATAACCAGGGTTAAGGCATGAGCGCACCAACGAGGGAGCGACCCACCTCCGAGCAACGATTGAAGAGATAAAAGGACTGTTTGCACGCTGTAAACAGCAGACCACTCGTCCTGATGCCCAATTGAGCACAAGGCCACGAGACTGACGACATACATACCTGCAGAATGTCTAGACAAATGGCACCACTCTGAATGTCTACGTTCGGGTGGTAACACGGTGTGTCGAATTTGATGGCCGGAGCGGTGTAGGGATAGTTGCTAGGGAATGCGATGGAAATGCGGAACGTCAGACCAGCGTAGATCTTGGTACACAAGTCAGCAGGAGCGCAAGCATGCTTGGAAAAACGAACCGTTCCAGCAGCACCTTCTATCGTGCCAGCCCATTCAAGGAGATTAGAGTCGTTCTTGGGAAATGCGGACTATCGAACGTTAGCATTGGAAACCGGATCAAAGGAATAAGCTACAATGCCAGGAGAAGAAGACATCTGTGCAGTGGCAGTGAGAAGTTGAGAGTGATGATTGATACAGACAACGTACCATGAGGGACATAAGCTCGCTACTCAGTCTGGCGCTGTTCGTCCATCACTGCTCACACGTGAGGCGATGCTGAGCGTCTCACCGTTTCGTGACGCTGCCCGAGCCATCTGCGGTCGAACCTTGGGCTGCTGATTTTTGTATCGTTCTTGCAGGTGCGAGCGAGGAAGTGATCTGGTCCATTAATTCGTAAAATCCGACGCGGTCAAAAAGGCCAAACAAGCAAAACCACACGCAGGCTGAGACACGCTAGTCACGTGATAACTTTGTCGCGGAGATTGAAAAAGGATAGCTGACTAATCAAAGTCGATCATTGTGGCAGTGCTACAAAGTGACGAGTGATCCGATCAGCCTAATCAACTATGGTATGGATGGTAACAACTGGTCGAATTTGTTTCGTTTGAAGCTCTGAAAACACGTAAATTTCATAGATGGATTGTGGCCACTGATGAATTAGCCAGAGGCTGTTCAACAAGCAACGACCCATGGCTGTACGCCGCGCTGATGGGGAACTTTGATCTCTAACGGCAACCTCCTCCTGGCTCTAGTATAAAGTATCGGTGAGCATGCCCTCCTTCCTCATTCCTCCCTTCGCTTTTCAGTCACCAACACTCTTATATCCTCTTCTTCTTCTTCTTCACGTCTTTGAGAGATGTCTTCCCTTAACTTCAAGCTTGTCGCCGTCGCGCTCACTTACGCCCTCCTTTCCTCCGCCGCCGTTCCCTACAGACGTAGCAACTATTGGCTTCAGAAGAATGGTCCTGCTGCTAAAGCTTTGAACGACCAATACAAAACCCTCTCCCCCGGCACTTCTTGCAACGATGACGGCCACATCGCCTGTATCAACAACCAGTTTGCGACCTGCTACGAAGGCAGTTATCACCTCGCTGCCTGCCACAGTGGCTGGTCCTGTGCTGCCGTTCCCAACGAGTGGGATGAGGGCACTACCACCACCTGCGACACGAATGACAACATCGCGTGGCGCTTCTCTCAAGCAGGTATCTCTGAGTACAAGTGAGTGTTTGTCCTTCTTCCTTGTCTGATCCAGGCTGATGCACTCTTTTCATAGGCGTGACACTTATTGGCTCCAACAAAACGGCCCTGCTGCCAAGGCGCTCAATGATCAATACAGTTCGTTGACCGCCGGCTCGTCCTGCAGCTCTGATGGCGACGTCGCCTGCATCGGTGGCCTGTACGCGGTCTGCTACAGTGGCACTTGGATGCAAACTGGTTGCTGGGGGGACACGACATGTGCCGCCGTTCCCAACGAGTGGTCTCAGGGAACGACCACCCTCTGCGACACACCAGACAACATTGCGTACAGATTCTCTCAGGCTGGCGTTTCCGAGTATTGATCGCCCTTTACGAGGTATGTTGCGCCAGGTTTATCAACCCAATGATGTTCTAAAATTCGTGCGTTTGATCCAGGCATGATTGGATTGGAGGCACAGCGACTACTTGTAGTTAGGATAGATTCGCTGCTGGACAGCTTGTTTTTCCTACCAACGACACTCTTTTAATGCATGTGATGACCGTGACGCAAAAAAGTTGTGCTGTGAGACCCTTTTATAATAATATCCACAAGTTCCACACGCGTCGTGCGCAGTTCCGCCGGCGTTCGATTTTATAACTTATACTTGCATAACTTGTCGGTACTCTATGGCCTCACATTTCTCGCCGACGCCCGCAGAGCTCGCCCTCGTCAACCAGATTCTTGCCCAAACGGACTCCAAGCAGTTCGGTATCGTCACTGGCGAGGTCGCAGTCAGGATATTCGGCGGCGCAAAGCTACCTCCCAATGTGCTCGGCGAGATATGGAACATCGCAGACGAGGACAACAACGGCTTCCTCACACGAAAGGGCGTCGCCATCGCCATCCGTCTCATCGCCTGGGCTCAAAAGGGAGAAAAGATCTCTCAGGCGCTACTCAGCAAATGTGTGCTCACCCTCGTGCTCGGCTTGCTCTTGCTGACGTTCGTGCGACAGCGGGTCCCCTCCCTACTATCGACGCCGTTCAACCGCCCTTGGCCCCACAGGGCACAGGCGTATCAATACCGAAATCGCCCCCGCCCGGTTTGCCTCCCCTCACACCGCAAGACAAGGTCAAGTTTACAAAGTTCTTCCAGGCCGGTGGACCTGAAAATGGTCTCTTGAGCGGTAAGTGGGTTTTTCCAGCGCATTTCTGCACTGATGCCAGCGTCGTCAAAGGTGAAAAGGCCCACGACTTCTTTGTCAAATCCAAGCTCCCTGTCGACAAACTGTCCCAGATATGGTCTGCATCTCTCCCGTCTTGACACAGTCCGAGTTTACAATCCCTCCTTCAGGTCTCTGGCAGACACTCAAGACCGCGGCGCGCTCGACTTGACCGACTTTACGATAGCCATGTATCTAATTCAAGCAACCATGTCCGGCCAGTTGTCCTTCATACCTGCATCGCTTCCTCCAGGTCTGTATGAGCAGGCAAGCGGAGGATTGGTTGCACATGCAACCGGCAGTAGCGCGCATCTCTCAAGCCCAGTAACGTCACCATTACCACCGGCTCTCAAGCAACGGCCAGTGCAGACAAACTTTACAGGCCAACCCAACCAAGCGCCCCCAGTTGCCGCCAGACGTCTACTAGTTAGTCAGGCCCCTGTTGTCCCTCCTTTCCCCGGCGTGGCGCCTCAGCCTACAGCGCTCTGGGATGTCACGCCTGTCGAGAAAGCGAGCTCAGACCGTTTCTTTGATACATTGGATCAGCACAAACGAGGATATATCGAGGGTGACATTGCGGTTCCATTCATGCTGCAGTCCAAGTTGCCGGAGGACGTTCTCGCTCAAGTCTGGTGCGTCTTCTCTTCCATGACAATGTCAATATAAATTGATTTTTTTTCAAGGGACCTTGCCGACATCAATAATGATGGACGTTTGACCCGGGATGGATTTGCGGTAGCAATGCATCTGATCCAGGGCAAAATATCGGGAAAGGAGATCCCAGCCTCACTGCCCCCATCCCTCGTTCCGCCTTCCATGCGATCCAATGGGCTTTCGTCGCCATTTGCAGCCGTAGCCCCTCCACAGCCAACTGAACCAATACACGATCTCTTGTGGGACGATTCCCCACCCGCGTCCACTATGAACACCCAACCCCAGCACAACATCCTTCAATCTCAGACAACTGGTCACGCGTTCTCAACCATCTCCCCACCTCCAGTACCCCATGCTCCTCAAGCTCCGCAGGATCCGTTCGCTGCAGCCTCTTTCAATTGTGCGTTGTTATGTGTCCTCTTTTTTTCCCCAGTGCCTGATCCGCGCGCCTAGCATTACACAAAGATCTTCTTGGAGACGATGACGACATACATCCACCTCCGCCACTACATGACCGCTCCGCAGAAATTGGGAACCTCCAGAATCACGTCAACTCGACGACCAAGTCACTACAGAATGCCAAGGCCGAGCGGGAAGCGTTGGAAACCACGCTTGCCAACCAAGCCACGCAGCTCTCTGCGCTGCAAACACAACTCGCGTCTGCGAAAGCGTCCTTTGAGACCGAGACGAATCTGTTGAGCGCGCTCAAGGAACGACACGCGAACCAGAATGCGGAGATTGAGAAAGTGAGACAAGAGCTGATCAGGAGCGAGAGCGACCTCAGTGCGGTTCGTGTGGAAAAGGCGGAGATCGAGGGGTCGTTCTTGCGCGACAAGGAGGAAGTTCGTGACCTCAATCGTCGCATGGGTGATATTTCCACCCAGATTACTGCGACCAAGCAAGAGGTGGAGAAGGTTAAGAGGGATGCAAAGCAACAAAAGGGTCTTCTTGCGATTGCCCGGAAACAGCTCGCGGCAAAGGAGTCTGAGAAGGCCAAGGTTGACCAGGCGCTCGAAGAAGCGAAGGCAGATCTTTCTATTATTGTCAATGAACGCGAAGAAGCTGAGGCCGAAGTCGGGAAGATGGCGGTCGCACTCCAGTCTCCTTCTGACTCCGAGAGGGGCAAGTCGCCCGCCGACTCGCTGTCCTTCGCTGCTGCCCAACCCTTGCCAGTCACGCCTGACATCACTGGCGCCGGTCCTTTGAGTCCCGGTGGTGGGAAGAGCAACAACCCCTTTGAGCGATTGGCAAGATCCTCGGGAACATCAACCCCTCGATCACAGTCACCATTTAGGTCGTTCTCGACTGCATCCATGCCCCTTCCCCCTGGTCTTTCCTCCGCTGATGCGGCGTCCACGACAGTGGATCCATTCGTTATTTCCCATGTCTCTGACTCTGGACTGCAGCTATCGTCCGAGGTTACACCGGACAATGATGCGACGGACGTGGGTGTGAGCACGCCCAAAGTCAAGCCGATGCCCGGAGACTTTGGCGACCTTGTCTCGTCCCCCACGGATGATGAGCTGTTTAGTACGCCTCCGAACAGCATCACGCCTTCAAACCACGGGGGCGAGGCGACACCCCATTTTCGTTCGCTGAACACTGCTGCCGTTCATTTCCCTGCGCTGGACGCCATTCCCTCTGGACGAAGTGACGGCAAAGAGAACGAGACAGACTTGTTGACGGATCTGCACGATCTGGATGTCAACGAAACGGACAGCGACACGGATAGCGATGACGAAGAAAGTCACGAGGGTACATCGCAGGACAAGGAGAGTCGTCCCTCTGAGGTAGCTCCAACCAAGAAGGAATCTGCGCCACCTCCTGCCCCTGTCTCTTTTGAAGATATCTTTGGCACCCATGATGCACCAATCGTGAACGCCTCCCCCGCAGCGGAGGCCGCACCACAAACGGACAGCGTTCCATCAACTCAAAATGGTTCGGCTACATTCGATGCGTTTGGTGTGCCTCTGACGAAGCCTGCGGCGACGTCCGAAGAAGGACACGACTCTGGGTTTACTTTGATCAACGCACCTGCCAATGCAGCAAGCAAGGGCAGCAGTGGTCTAAGCAGTTTCGATGAAGCGTTTGGCAGGAGTTCGTCGAGCGGTCCTGCACAGACTGTCTCGAGTTTTTCGTTTGAATCGGGCGGGTTTGAGGACAACTTTGATTTTGGGGTACCTTCAGGGACAGCGACGGAATTCCCATCAACAACCTCGACAGATGCGCCACCTGTGAATGATGGCGCTACGGCCAAGCCGAACGTGGCGGCGACTGCCAATAGTGCGCAAGATATCTTTTCGTTGCCTGTGAACGGTGGCTCGTCCGCGGCTCCCACAGCTGCCCCCGCACCAGCTCCGATCTCGTTTGATGATGCGTTCTCATCAGAGACTTGGTCGGCCCAATCGGGTGCTCCTCCGCCTGAGAAGACTGGCGCGAGCCAACCCGGTCTGGCCAACATCTCGTTCGAAGATGCATTTGGAGGGGTGGATACTGCCCAGGCGTTGAAGCTGGACAATTCGTTCTCGTCGCAAACTCCGAATGTCGTCACGGGTGCGGTGCCTCCTCCAGCATCCGATACTGGGAAGCCATTTCCGATCATATCACCTCCGACCTCGCCACGAGGACCTGTTTCGCCCCGTGTTACCGTGTCGACACGGTCTAGTTCTCCACCGCGCCCGACCTCGCCACCCATGCGGGGTGCATCACCCAAGGGGCAGCGCGCGTCGACCTCTTCGTCGAAAGACGCGACGCACGAGAAGCCACCTCCGCCCCCACGTCACTCCAAGCTTAGTGTGAGTTCTATTTCCAACGCACATGGTGCCTGTCGGGACCTGACAGACGAACTGACAGGGTGCATTCCAGCTCCGCCTGCCATTTGGCAAACGGAAGAAGCAAGACACGGCACCACCGTTGCCCACAGGACAGTCGGGGCAGCAGCTGGGACGCGTTGATGAGCCGACACCAAGTGCGGCCACCCCGGCGGTGGAGGACGACGTTGAGCCAGTGAAGCAGCTCGCGGCGATGGGATTCAGTCGCAACCAAGCCATTGCGGCACTTGAAGCATACGATTACGACGTACCAAGAGCACTCAATAGTCTTCTGCCAGGGCAATGAGGAGATGCGTCATGCCATCTCGCGCTGTAATATGATTTCTTCTTTTTCTTGTCGTTTACGCCTTTTGCACGGTCTCTCCTTTCAAGAATCGGTTCGGTGTTGGATGTTCTTTTTGATCTCTGTGGAATACATACTCACACATGCACGCTCATTCCTACCACTTGGTCTTCTTTTTCTTCATTCTACCTTCCACTTTGATCTTCTCTGCGGTCAGTATCCATGAATGGATTCCTCGTCCTGATATGATGTCTGTGCTGCGGGAACAACGAATCTTGCTCCATTTGTCGACGTTCGGAATAATGCTCGCGTGCTGCTGTGCAACCGAGCTGCCACGAGATGCGGTTCATAACGCTCGTCTTTTGGACTTGTCACACGGATTCTTCTTGTTATTATGAGAACGTATGTCTTGCAGAGAATGTAGCCTTGTTTTACAGGACGGCCGCGTGGCTATAGAACAAGACAAAGTATGACTAGGACAAGGTATGTGATGTCGGAGTAGCCTACTAGTCATGATGCGGCCTTGGAATAAGGAATGTGCCTTGTCTTAGTCTTACTCACGCGGGCACAAAGTGCTTGTCACGGTCTTCAAATCACTAAACTGCCTATTTAACTGGCACAAGTTGTCCTCCTCCTCGTCTTTTCGTTCCATTGGCACGCACCGTTTCTTTTTTGTTATTCCATCTCTATGCCTGCGTTCGATATCGTCGTCGTGGGCTCGGGTGGTGGTCTGGACGAAACCAACTTGTCTGGGTGTGTGTCCTGCTCGAATTTATGCCATGCCACACAGTCTGCTCACACACACCGCGACGTTCGTACAAGGTATTTGCTCAAACCATGCAACACATCCTGGGACGACGGTATCATTGCGCTCGAAGCAGGTGGGCTTGCCATCATCCGCCTTTTTTTTTGCTTGGTCGTTCACGAACCCGACCCGATCACCCCAAGGGTCCGGACACGGCGCGCTCAGGCATATCATGAAACGAAACCCGGACATGTTCGGCGACGCTGCGGACGCGGAGGATGCGTCGACCAAGAGGACGCCGTTCACGATTTACTCCAACGTCAAGTAAGCACGGGCGTTTTTGTGTTCACGAACATTGACCAACATATTGGTGGACGCGGACTCTTGGTCAGATGTTTCCTCCTCACGCACGCCCATTTGGATCACATCAGCTCGCTCGTCATGGCCGCTGGCACGCTCGGTGGCAGTAGCAAACGTATATACGGCTCGTCGCAGACGCTCAAAGATCTAGAAACCGTGTTCGCGGATCGGGTATGGCCTAGATTAGCCACCTATGATGAAACGAACCGGTCTTACCGGTTGTTCTATCACGCGTGCGTTCGCCATCAAAAAAAGCCAAAACTCCGCCACGTCGGAGCTAACCCTTTGTTATCGCAGCCTACATGCCGATGGTAAATACAAGACCGTCTTTCCAGACGTCGCCGTGCGCACCATGGCCATCAGCCACGGTAAGAACGTGTCGGGCAGCTACGACAGCACCTGCTTCTTTATCAAGCACCTGCCCACCCAACACGAATTCCTGTTTTTCGGCGACGTCGAACCGGACAGTCTCGCGCTCAAACCGCGCAACGCCACCGTCTGGCGCGCCGCAGCGTCCAAGATCCCGCACACCCTCTCGGCGCTGTTCATCGAGTGTTCCTACCCCGCCGGCCGGCCCAACGAGACGTTGTGGGGACATCTCTCCCCCGAACACCTCGTCCAAGAGATGATTGCGCTCGCGGCTGAGGTCGTCCTCGCGCGGCAATCCTCCTCCTCCAAGGCTGCCGCCGCGAGCACAACCGGCAAATCCAAGGCAGCAGCATCGACTCGGAAAACCAGGTTGACCGCGTCCGCGTCGCTGTCGGCGCTGCGACCGCGCAAGAAGCAAAAGCGGGAGCCGCTCCCGGCCGAGGCGTTGCACGGCGCGCTGACGGGCTTGCGGGTGTACGTGATGCACTGCAAGGAGCACTTTAGCACGGACCGGCCGATCAACCATGTCATTGGGGATCAGTGCCGGGAGATGCTCGCGCCGCACAAGTTGGGGTTGGAGCTGTTGACTGCGGACCAGGGCATGCAGATCGGTGCGTCGTGCGCGGGTTCGCGCGTTGCTGTCATGGGCTGACGCAACGTTGTCGACAGTCATTTAAATTAAACCAACAGAAGTCTACATGCTCCGTTCGGCCATCTATTTATACTGGAAGAATTCGATCGATCGATACCCCCTCGCTTCATTCATTCACTGTATACCTAGTCACTTGTAGCCTTATACTTGATCTTTCTTCGTCTTCGTCTTTCGGTTTCATTGTTGTATTATTATTTTTTTTTCAGGGTTGATGTGGACGTTTCTTCCTACATTGACTCCCTCGTTTTTTTTGTTCGTTCTTCATCACGCACATCATTTAGCTTCTTCAATTTGTCATTGCATAATGATAGACTGAAAACATGGCATGAATCGGAAAAAATAAATCACAACGAGAGCGCAGAGGCAACAGAATGGGGAGGTTGTAGACGTCAATGCATGCGAT
This sequence comes from Boletus semigastroideus, assembly GCA_038090295.1. Classification (NCBI taxonomy): domain Eukaryota; kingdom Fungi; phylum Basidiomycota; class Agaricomycetes; order Boletales; family Boletaceae; genus Boletus; species Boletus semigastroideus. The sequence goes on from JBBPMK010000116.1 coordinate 24,183, forward strand.
GAGTTGATCAAAATTCCCGTGCAGTAAATGGTTGTTGACAAGGCAAGTAAGAAAAGAAAAAATCAAGTGAAAAAAAAAACAAAAAGACCAACAATTATCTACGTCGAACAAGAGAGCGAGGGAATCCCGTGCGCATTATTTACCATGGACTGGACCGACCGACGGGGGCTATGACGACGCGTACAGCTTGACGACGCCGTCCGCGCCTGCGCTCGCCATGAATGGCAACGAGGGGTGGAACTCAATGTCCAACACGCCCTCGCGCGCCTTTTCTCGGTGCGTCGTCATTTCTTGCGTACACGTCCGCGAACCGAGCAGATCCCAGAACCGTAACGAGCAGTCGTGCGAACCCGAGACGAGTGAGAAGCCGGCGGCATCGATCGACAGCGACGTGACGCCGTCCAAGTGTGCGGGCATCGTGTGCGTACATTGGCCTGCGATCGCACGGAGATTAACAGACGAGAAAATGGCGCCCCAATAAAATCGTACCGGTCGTGATGTCAAAGATACGAATAAACTTGTCTTCGTGTGCAGTCACGATAAACGGCATCGTCGGATGTGACACGAGCCGGTTCACTTGCGTCGCAGGCGTACCATCTACACGACACGTTTAAACGCGAAGACATGCACAGCAAAACGGACCGTTCACTGACCGTACGTCGTGTCCGTCGCCAATCGCGAGACTTCTTTACCACTCTCAACGTCAAATATCTTGACGACCGCATTTTGGTATGCTACAGCCACCTTCTTCAGGTCCGTCTTGATGGCCTCGACGGCCGTAGCACCAGGACCTTCTTTTTCGTCTTCACCCTCCGTGCCTTCTCGTTCCAAGCCAGAGTAGTCCCAGGATAACTGGAGTGAGCCAGCTCCTGGTCCGCTCACGTCCCATACCTTCACAGTTCCTTCGGCGCCACAGCTGACTAGCGTGCTCTCATCCCTCATGAGTACGAGATCCCATACAGCGTCCGTGTGCCCGATGAGCTCGCCTCGAGAGGACGACTCGTCGTACGGTGCATAGGTCGTGTGAGAGGGTGAGGGCAAGGCCCATACTCGAATACTCGAGTCAAATGACGCGCTGTACAATAATTGGCGTGTAGGGGAATGCACGAGACGGGTGATGGCAGCCGAGTGACCACGCAGGGTAAGCTGAGGTTCGCTTTCTGTGGTGAGGCGAGTGCTGCGAGAACATGCATGAATAACAAGAATGTGCGCAGAAACCACCACACGCACGTAGAAGATGCCAAACTGGCAACATCCATGCGCCATATCTTGACCGTACAATCATCACCGCCAGTGGCCAAACACAATTCAGTAGGGTGGAATGCGAGTGCACGAACTGAATCAAGGTGACTTGAAAAACACGGGTCAGTCAACGCCTTACGATGCATAGATCAAAAACGCACTTTCTGAGCGTTCGTTTCGCTTTCCAAAGTTTTGTACTTTCACCACCCGCGTCATCGACAACACCGACCGCCTCGCCGTCATCCTCTTCATCACCCACGTCTTCAGACTCCTCTTCTTCACTTTCCCTCCATTGTTGGACGTGTTGCTCATAAGATGAACGTAGCTTCTCCTTCCACTCTCCTCCATCGTCGGGACGGAAAATCATCGTTACGGGCTTTGGAACTTCATTCTCTTGGCGGATCGCAGGGAGTTGTGCGACGCCATCCTGCTGCTGCTGCTGTTGTTGTTGCGGAAGCTGCGCTGGAGGTTGGGAGGGGGGTTGAGACGGTGCAAGGTTACGCTGCACCTGGCTTTCTTGCGGTTGCTGAAGTTGTGGCTGCACCGGAGCTTGCTGCTGCTGTTGCTGGTACAGACCCGGTCCAGTCATCGCAAGCTGACTCGGTCGCTCAAGCGGCGCCGAAGACGTCGGTGTAGGTGCACTCGCGGGGCCAGACGCGACTCCCATCGTGCCCGAACTGGCGCCGCTTCCGAGTATCGGAAACTCCTTTGGAGGTACGCCGACACCGCCGATCCCGGGACCAGCCGAATCTGGGAGCTGTTTTCTGGGTCGTCCGTTGTATATCGAGTCATAGGGAGAAGGTCCTTGGCCTTGGGCGATGGGTTGACCTTGTCCTACGCCACCCAGAGCTGCCGCCATCCCACCACCCATACCGACTGTCCCAGTAGCAGATGCATTCAGGACGTTGCCAGTGAGGCTCATGCTCGGGTTCGGATTGGAGATGAGTGGGCGGTTTGGAAGTGGGTTCATCGCTTGAGGTGAAGTCAGATACGATATTTCTTGGAGGCATTGTTTGAGGTACTCCCGGCTCCTCGCACGCGATTTGGGATCCCGCGTCGTCAGAGCTTTACCCAGCGTACCGGTGGATGGTGCCGAGGCGACAGTGGGGACAGAACCAGAGGAAGCACGGGGAACGACGCCATTTGGTACCTTGTCGGATGGAAGAGGCGAATCTGGCGGATGCATGAATACGGTTCACTGGCAAACGAAGCCAAGGGCCACGTACCCTCGCTTCGAGGTGAACTTCCACTGCTTCCATCCTTGTGACTCTGCGCATCATCTTTCGTGCTCTGCTGCAAAGCAGGCAGTTTTGACGGGGCTGTTGTTGATGGTGGGGCAGTCAGTTGTTTTGAACTGTGAATGGGAAGGAAAAAAATTTATTGAGTAAAGGCTACGTGGCACGTTGACAAGTAGCTCACCGTTCCATGCGAAGAGCGTATTCGAGCATCTTGATGCGTCGCATGAGATCCAGTTTGACATTTTCGAACGAACGACGCTCGCCCTCAAGGAGGGCAATGCGTGCCTACAAACATAGTGAGCATGATGTAAACGTGTCGAGCCAAGACGGGCGGGGTAAAAAAAAAAACGGCCGACAAGCACCAAAGAAGCTGTCCCGGTGTCCCAGGCCCAGGTCGAGACGGACACGGAGCGGTGAAAGTGGCAGAGAAAACGTAACGACGATACTGACCCTCATCTCGGCCCTCTCGATCTCCCACTCGTTTCTGTCGCGCTCGTACCGACGCCATTCCGTCTGAAGAAAGTGGAGGACGCTCGACAAAGTAAAGTCTTGGCCATTTTGTGGTGGAGGTGGAGGGATGCCCTGGCCCTGGGCAGGCTGGCCGAGCGGGTTTTGCTGGTGCAGCGGTGGGCCTTGGTTTGCCTGCGAGTTCGGCTGAGGTGGTGGCACCTGGAGTGTGCCGAGCATGGGGATTTGTATTGTCTGTGGATGGTGAATGGTGGGCTGTTGGAGTTGCGCTTGGGTATTAATATTTTGAGCGTGGTAAGGACCGTTTAGCTGGTGAAGTACGTCGCGTTGCTGGGCAGCGGTGAGGGTATTCTGCGAGTGCTGTTGGCGCTGTTGTTGCTGCTGCTGCTGGTGATTCTGCGCCGGGGCCTTGAGGTTCAAGAGTAGTCGGGGTGTGGTGAGCATCGTCCTGGGCGGCGAGCGGAGTACTTGATAAAATGTTTGCGGTCTACAAACAACCGACGCTCTTCACGACGTCGAGCTCCTTTGTCGGCGAGAACGACGGGGACGACGACGACGACAAAGAAAGAAAAAAGAAAAGAGAAAGAGGCGGTCCAACAAAATCTAGGGACGTCCCCACACCACCCAGCTTTGATAGTATCACCCGACAACCACGAGGCTGCTTAGCAAGTCTATTCAATAACGATACAGAAATTATTCCTATTGCCCTCCCGACACACCCGCTTCTTGCGAAACTCGTCCAACAAGCCCGCTGATCGTGGCGTCTTGCGGTACAGCCAGTATGCCATCTTGCCGCCTTGTCGCCGCTTCCTCTCAACCTGTGCAAACCCAATCGTGCTCATCAGCGTTTCGAGGCGCTCAAAGGACATGTAACGCGAATTTTCGACGCAGGGCGAGGGGAGCTGGTTGAACGTTGAGCCACAGCCAGCGAGTGCGCGCAGACTTACGACGAGAAACAGCAGACCCGACGGGCACAGAAACGTGTGTGCAAGGACGAGCATGCGTCCTGCCAACGCATGAGACCACGTCAGACGTGCGATAAGAACAATACCTCTGTCTTTTGGGTCGGGCACAAAGTTAACGACGAGGCTGAGACTGATGAGGTCCCACTTCCCGGTGTGCTCGTCCACGTCCAGGGCCAAAAAGTCCCGCTCGACGATGGACGGATGTCGGCTTCGAAGGTCGATAGGCGTCGCCGTTATCCACGACGAACACGACGCGTAGTTGTCTGGTTTCAGCGCACCCACTTCCAACAATCTGCAGGATAAGTTCATGAGATTCTGCACTCATCGACGGTCTGCGTACCTCATATTGTCGGCTCTCTTGGACAGGCCCATATTGATGAGCCATTGGACCAGGACTTTTTCGCTGCCACCACCACGGTCTGTGCCCTGCCCGATGCTCGACATGCGTTGATACGCCGCCAACCCGCCCAGTTGGTCAATCTCCCGTTCCACGTCCCGCAACTCCCTTGCATTGGACGCGCTAGATGCATTCTTTTGAAGTTGTCTTTGTCGTTTGAGTAGTACATGGAACCGTCTGATCAACGTCCTCGTCGTGTGCGGCTTGCCACTGCCGTTTGCCGACGAGTGGTGTTTTTCTGACACGGTCACTGGCGTTTTCTTCTTGCGAGCGTTGCGCATCCCCAGGTCCTCCTCCTGATGTTGAACGTGTAGCGACGCCTCGGACGAGGCAACGTAGTCACGGTACACTCTGAATTTCGTCGTTCTGCCAAGCGCTGGCTCGCGCGTATGATACGCAAACACTTGATTGGTCACCGTCAGTGACCTCCGTCACTCAAACGATCAACGCTCATCGAACGACTCATGGCAGTTCAGTTGCCTTCATCCTTGGGATCAAGAGGCCCGATCATTCGATTCGCGAAGCTGGTGACCGTTGCCAGCCCATACACGCGCGACGCTGAGAAGTCGACCACGTCTTCGGTGCCCTGATCACCACTCCACGTTGATGGTCACTTGTAGACATGCTTCCTGCCGACAAATCCAGGATGCCCTCCGCGTCCAGGGCAGGGTTCCATAACATCAAATTCGGCTCATCTTATCTCGATAGCCATCATGTTGACTGGCAGCAAGGTGGATCCAGGGGATGTGGCTACTGCAATGCAGGCTCTGGGTCGTACGTCGAGCAGAAGCACGTACCGACGTGCCATCGAGACTCGCGTTGACGACTCGGACCTTTCCATCATCAAGTCGTCAATGGGAATGGCATACGGTGGGTAACGGCTGGTTTTGACAGATCGAGTTGCTACACGTTCCCCGTTTCGCTGGTTACAATGCCGCTTCGGAGATCCCACTCGGCCATGTCTCGACCATGATTCCCCACATCAACAGCACCTGCACGACTGATAAAACTTCTGCTTCAATCCGTTCAAGTCTAGATCTGCTATGACCAATAGTGTCATGCCTCTCCCCAGTCGTCGAAGACCAAGTACAGTGACCCAATATGTTGCCAACATGTCTAAAACATACCTAGAAAATACGACCAATTACGAATACATGTTGGAAAGTAAATCACGTTCTAGCGCTTTACGTCGACAGGCAAAAACAAAAATTACGAGGAACCATCAACCAGTGGGGTTCCCTTTACACGAAGCCAAGTCCGCCCCGCTTGGCGTCGATTTTCTCGAAACGCTCTTCTTCCTGACGCTGTTATGCGTCAGTACACGTTGAGATGGGAAAGACTTTCACTCACCTTTTTAATGACACACATGTTTGCCAAGAAGAGACCGATGACGATCGTCATGAATCCGTATATAGTACTAGAGCCGATCAAGACGACTTCTTCAATCAGTCGAAATGCTGCTCACCTGAACACATCGTTCAACGTCCTGTCCGCAAACTTGGTGATGGGCGTGACGCAGGTGTTGTTCACCGCCATGGCTGCAGTCGCGTTCGGACACAACATACCACCGAACGCGACTGCGTCAGTCGCATCAAAGTAACCACAGCACATCAACTACGACACGTCAGGCGTCAGACGAACGAAAAAGAACTTCGCTCTGCGTACCGCATCTTGAATGGCAATCTTGATGGCGTCGCTCTGCATGCCAAAGACGGCGTGATAATTGTTGCGCTCGTGCAACGTAGAGAACCAAATGATGGTAGCAATGATGAGGATCGCGATACCGTTGAGGAGCAGCAACCAGTTGAGCATGACGAGGGGTGTCCTTCCCCGTATCGCGACGAGGACGAGGGAACTGACAAAGGTGGCTAGGAAGATGATGCCCAAAATGGTTCCACCTGCAGCGAGGCATGAGGTCGAAAAATGCACACGTCTGACGGAGTGACTCACCGGTAAGATCAAAAGTGGTGAAGGTGAGGTTGAGGAGCAGGTTGGGTTGGCGCCAGACAAACGAGAGAACGAGAGTAACGATTCCTGCGGCCAAGAGGCAGATATCGAAGAACGCCCAGGTAAGCATGAGACGCTTGGACACCATATTTGTTGCTTCAACAAGGACGTTCTTCCAGAGAACGTGAAATACTAGACTGGCTAGTGATGAAATCGAGGGACGATCAACGCCAAACGGGCTGGCCTTTGCGGCAAGAGAAATCGAATGTCGTAAAGGTCGTAGACAGAATGAGTCGAGAAACGACAAGTGACAGCGGGTTTAAATACTGACTGATTGATCTCGCTTACGAGGTAAATGCCACCGTCGAGGGTACTTGATGGTTACTATCGACCCAGCACGCTCGATAACCGTGTTTCAGGCCTGCTTGACACGAACGACGTGATGGACGAAGAGGAAGGAGAAAACGAGTACTAGTGGGTACTCGAAGATAACAAGACAACCCATCACCATGACCACTCCCTAATGGGGTACATCTCAGATCTCAGATCATAGCAAATAACCATAAATACAAACAAAATGGCAGCCACGTGGAATATTATATTGAATTCAATGGGACACAGTCCTTGCCTCAAGTTCAAGACTTGGATGAAGGGTTGTTGCAACTCCGAGTCGAACTAGTAAGTAGAGTCGCCATGAGCCTACTGAACACATGACACGTAGTATGAAGTTCGTGCACTGGAACCTCGTGTAGAATACGTCCCAAAGGCCCTAGTCTCCCTCGATGCACATCTGAGCCACCCCACTGGACCTTTTCCAAATTTCACCGTCATGCTAACGGGGATACCAGCGTCGATCCCCGTCATCCTTGGTTGAAAAAGGTTCGAATTGAGGCAGACGGCTTAGCAGATCGCGAAGCCAAACACCCTCCGAAGTTGAAGAGGTCGACTCCCCGCCCTACAGCTCGACCTTGGGGGAAGGAGGAGCATCATGGATCGGGGAAGGTCTTCCAGGGAAGGATTTGGAATAATAACCAACGCGGTTGAAAGCGGGCTCGACTCCGACACAACCGCCATATTTGCCAGCAAGGGAAATCTCGAGGTCGCTCTCCCTCCAATAGGGAGAGCAAGCTCCAAGGTTGCTCGTCCTCCGAAGGGAAGCATCCACAGTCGCATTGGCCCACTGGCAGTGCAGAAGCAGTGCCTGCAACGAGAATCAGTTGCTACATCAGCTCGAATATAGAGCCCTGGGCCCAAGCGCTGGCGATCCCCAGTTGCGGCCACCTTTGAAAAGGACCTCCGAAGCTAGTCACCCACTGTCACGACATCGTCCTAGGCCTCGCACTAGTGACCAACCTCCTGCAAGCCTACCAGCTTCGAGTTCTGATCAAGCCTTGGTCAGAAGCGACCTGTCGAAGAGAGGATATCTGCGTTGGAGGGCATCACATTGCAACTTTTGTATGTGATTGCGGAGCGTCGGAGAGAAGAGTGAATTTTCGACGGTCCTATTTTCATTTCTGAGGGTTTAATTTTGTCTTCCTCGCTCGCTTTGGCTTCGATCCCACTCTGTTTTTCAGTTTACCGCAGATTTTTCGAGATTGAGGATTGACTTTGACACCCGCGTAGTAGTTGCGGCAGGTTACTTTCATCTTGGAATTTATCGCACACTACGGAGCCCTTTGATTTTTTTCCTAGACCAGTATAGTAATGTAAGTACAGGTTTTACGATGAGATTTGCATGAAACGCGCCGACGTGACTCTTTATTCAATTCTCGTCGTTCGGTAGGATTTCCCCCAGATCCCTAGATTACTCGTGCATTATATAGCAACACTACAGCTGGTCTTTTGTAAAGTCCCTGAAACTGCAAAAATGATTTTATTAGTCCTTTCCTAGAAAGGCGAGTTCTTATTCCACCGTTGTACATGTCTACCGACTCCTCACGCACACTAGGCGGGAGATCCCTCCTAACAGCTTGGCAACTCAAGTCCAAACGCGTTCTCATCGTCGGCGGCGGCGACGTCGCATCCGGTCGCATCGAGTCCGTGCTCGTCGCTGACGCCCGCATCACCATCATTTGTCCTAGCGCCGGCCTCCATCCTCTCACCAAAAAGTTCATCGACGGCCCTCATCAGATAACCTACCACGATCGCACCTTTGCCGGACCCGAGGATCTCGTCGGCGTCGACATGGTGCTCTCCGCCATCGACGACGTCGCGCAGTCCCGCGTGATCTGCGCACTCTGCAGGGAGCGCAGAATCCCCGTCAACGTCGCCGACATCCCAGAGTCTTGCGATTTCTACTTTGGCTCGCAGATTCGCGATGGGCCGTTGCAGGTCATGATCTCTACCAACGGACAGAGCCCCAAGCTGGCGAACCTCATCAAACAACAGATCGAGCGTAGTCTCCCACGACAAGCGGGAAAGGCGATACGAAAGGTGGGGGAGTTGCGGGCGAAGCTCAAAGCGAGGGCTCCGGGCGTCGGGGGTCAAGTGAGCAAACGTCGGATGAAGTGGATGGTGGACGTATGCACGTCTTGGAAAATGGAAGAACTTGCGACGCTCGACGAGGAAACGATGAACAGGTTGCTCGATGACGGTTGGGAGAATCATACGGTCCCACGGCTCGAGGATGTCCGCAAATGCGACAGCCGTACGACGAGATCATCGTATTCGTTCGATACGTTTGTTCTCCCGTCGCTGGCATTCTTTGCAGGGGTCGCGACAGCTACCGCTTTATTTGCATATCGCACACGCTGGTCGTCGTGAGCTTGGTTGAATTTGGTAGGTGGTTTGCGAAATATCCCGAAGATCAAATCATGATATTGCGATTACCGGGACTTCAGGAGAAATATCAAACATGTCGGTGTTGGGGTCTGAGTATCGCGCGCCCGTGGACTTATCTGTACAATGTTCGAACATGCAATCACATCTACGCAAGTTCATCATCCCAGTCCTCGAGTTCAATATCAGACTGGCCGTCCTGTGTCACCTTGACAAACGTCACATCGTTGTGCGTTTCCGCGAGCATCCGCTCCCAATGGGCCTCGTGTAACTTATGGGTGACGACGACTGAACGATCACATACTGACCGTCTTGGAGTCTGTAATGACCCCCCCCCCCCGGTTGGCTCTTGAAAAGTGGCCTTCTGGGGTGGTTGGAATGGTCTCGACCCCGGACTTCATGTTTGACCTGGTTGGTTGCTTCAGCATCCCAAAGATCAGTCAAACTTTGGACACTGCAAGTACGCTCAAACGCAAGAGCGAGCGAGATTTCTCGGCAGGGTTCGTGATAGGCGGGTGAGCCGCCGAGGTGGAGGCGTTGATGCGGGTGGTTGGAATATTCCCTGGCACCCACAGATGATCGGTCATTTCAGATTCAGAGCTGCCGTCATCGTCAGATGCGTCACAAAAACTGCAAATTTACGATACTGTCCGACGTGTGAGGGGTATATTAAGTATGTCGGCCCAAACGACGACGGTGGGATATATCGTGCGTAAGGGGGACAAGCTCGTCTCAACTAGATGGGACTATACTAGTAGGGGTAAAATGACCGCCACTCACCAATCTCATTATTTTGGCACAGCACAAGGAATAATAATTACATAGAAAAGAAGATGGCGTCGACAGTGTCGAGAGAAGGATAACGAAGAAGAGGCGCGACCACGACACCCAACACGTGCATAGCTGTGCGTCGATAAAACACGACGAGGCGCTCGCAATAGCTCGTAAAGGGCCATTGACTCAAGTCTGAAAGGTCCTTCTCCCAATCGATATTGTCCAGATTGTGTTCGTGTGGCCAAGATGAAAGCAGGACACGAAAGCGCGTATACCACGGTACAGCCTGCTTCCAATCAGAAGTGGATTCCTACTCAGGACCATGCCATGGGAATGCAGCTTTGGGGATATCCCAGGACGAGTGAAACAAGTCTTGACGCGCCGTAAGACGAGCGTGACGATCTTTCAGCGACATGCTATCCACATGCATAACGAAATCGTCTGGCTCCTCAAACTGTAACTTGTGGTTGGTGAGCGCAAGGTCATACATGACCATGTTACAAAGGGCTTTGTTTTGGAAGTCTTCAAGCTCCAATCGACGGCCGGGAGAGAGTAGAGGAGACAAAGCGTCAGAGAGAGAGTAATACGCGGCGGTAGGATCGCTTTGTTCTTGCTCCAATTGTTCATGCGAAGAACCGAGAAGTTCCGTGCCACCGTGACGCCAGAATACGCGATGATCATAACCAGAATCCGCGGGCCAAGTATTCTTCCGCCACCAATGCCCCGACAAGACGTCCCGCCAGGTTTGAGCATGAAGGTGGAAACGGGATGGAGGGGCGTTGTTGTTGGTCCTGACAACGATCGTAGAAGATTGGGCGATGCGGTATTCTTGATACCGAAACAACCAGATGTGACGCATGCAAACCCATGTAAAGCACACTTTGGCACGTTTGTCATCGGATTGAACGTTGGACAAAAGATAAACCGGTGGAACCGTATATGTAAAATGTGCACCTTGGGATGGAATGGGAGATTCGGGATCTGTATATCGAGGAGACCATCTGCGATGGCATGATAATGCCAAAAATAATCCCAATCGCAGCCCCAAGAAGGCCACTCTTCGCGAATACGGTTGGCTTGGCGGCGCCAGTCACTGTTTTGAGGTTTGGGTTTGCGAGGGCCAGAGGACTCTGTTACTTTATAGAAATCAATAAAGAAAGTAACGGGACGTTCACGATATACTCACCACGACCAGCGAGTGTCTGTGCATCCACAATCAGACGAAAATCGAAAAAATGTTAGTCGTTTCGAGGGCCATAACCACGAGCAGCACGTTCAAAGGCGAGACAATCGGAGCGGTCGACGTGAGGAGGATAGAACATTAGAGGCTTGCTATGCAAGGGTTTCCCTTTGAGGACGTCCTTGATTTGCCGCATGACATTGACGTCGGTCCATGTACGGAATTCACAGAGAGAAGTGAGCTCTGTGATGCGAACATACCGCATGGGGGGTAACTCGGAAGAAGGCAAACCTGTAAGAAAAAAGACTGGGACGCTAAAGATAGCCGAAATCGATCGACGAAAGCATTGACGAACGGGTTCCTTAACCTTTAGAGAGCGACCAAGGACTGGCAAGGATAGTGGTTCCATCTACCAAGGTGGACCATTTGTCAAAATCAATATCGCTGAACGAGACTGAAACAGTCAGCATCAGAGAGAGAAAACATAATAATACCCTTGGACATCAGTCGCGTCTTTGGTCTCGAGCAACCGCGGCCGTCACGTGTCACATGTCACAGGGAATAACGCTCGCTCCTCCCTCACCATCACCATGTCTCGACCTCAAGATGACAGAAATCAGGAAGCGACAGTGTACTTGGTGAGTATTTTATACAGAGTTCTTCTCGGGTGTTGACTGTGCCACCAGGGAAACCTCGACGAACGAGTCTCGGATGCCATCATATGGGAACTGATGTTACAAGCTGGACCAGTAGGTATGTCGTCCGACCATGCCAAGTCAGTCTTAGACATTCATCATTCATTCCTCAGTCAACGTGCACCTCCCAAAGGATCGTGTGTCTATGGCGCATCAGGGTTACGGTTTTTGTGAGTTCTTGACAGAGGAGGATGCCGAGTATGCGTGCAAAATCATGAACCAGATAAAGCTATGGGGAAAGCCCATACGTGTGAACAAGGTACGTCGTGAGTTGTCCGTTGCGTTCGGTGTGTTGACTCGACCACCGGGTGCAGGCTTCGTCTGACAAAAAACAACTGGACGTCGGTGCTAATCTCTTCGTCGGAAATCTGGACGAGAACGTGGACGAGCGGCTACTGTATGACACCTTTAGTGCATTCGGGGTGATGGCTACTACCGCCAAGGTGCGTCGTCTGATTTCTCTGGCTTGCACGTTTTTCACGTTCCTCGTACGTGCAGATTGCTCGAGACCCAAGTACGGGAATATCAAAAGGCTACGGGTTTGTTTCGTTCACCGATTTCGAATCGTCGGATGCGGCCATCGAATCAATGAACGGCCAATTCCTGATGAACAAGGCCATTACCGTGCAATACGCATTCAAGAAGGACGGCAAGGGCGAGCGGCACGGAACATCTGCAGAACGACTCCTTGCCGCACAAGCACGGAAGAACAACGCGCTTCCCGTCAGTGCTCGGCCGCCCCCTGCACCAATGGCGTTTGGTGCACGACCTCCCATGCCTGGTTTTCAAGGACCCTACCAGGGTCAGTTTGCCGGCGCGTTGGCGCAGCCGCCTCCACCGCCTGGGTTTACGCCTCAGACGGTGGCCCCTCAAGGGATGCCGATGATGGGTGCACCAGTTGGAATGCCGATGGGGATGGTGCCGCCGCCGGGAGCGAACATGGCCATGTACCCACCTGGGACTTTCCCCCCACCGCCACCGGCTGGATTTACGCCTGGGATGATGGCACCGCCTGGAGGGATGGTACCTCCACCACCACCTGTAGCGCAGTACTAGAATGCATCATTAGGTTTACGACTTATAAAATTAGTTTGTTGTGAGTGTAGCCGCGTTATCCGAAATTGGCCTTGTCGGTTGGACACGGGCCAGAACGTTCCTCTAGTGCACCCACCCATCATCATGATCCTCGAGCATTCTGTTTCGCTGTACCAGTATGCGTTGGCACCGTTGGCACCGTTCAGCTGGTTTGGCCTCCGAATCAGCTCCTTCGACTTGGTCGCTACAGTTCGTCTCTGTTATATCCTTCGCCACCTGAGGGAGGACTTGCGGAACGAACACGTCAAACGTCGTGCTACTGATAGCAAACTTTCCTCGGCCGAGAATCGTTCTTTTGCTAGAGATGCACTGACCGTGCTGACCGTCGTCTACGGCGGCGAAGCCATCGCAGGTAATCATCCCCATCGATCTCAAGTAGACTGCTACTCAAAACAATGACATTTATCGCCAGCCCCGCTCCTTGGCGTCCCCGCCTCCTTCATGTTCTCGGGCGTCGGTCCACTGTTGTACATTCTCGTCCAAGCGCTCGTTGACGCACTCCCTGCGCTCCCACTGATGGACGTCCACTCGGAGCTGCCACTGACCTTGTTGGACGGGCACACCCGTGCGATGCTCGTCTGTACCCTTGTGCCCCCGGTCGTGCTCCGTAGCCCCTTGCCGGAAGTAGCGAACTCGCCCTGGGCGCTGCTGCTCACATCCTTTGTACGTGTATCCCGCCTCTTTGCTTTTCTCCCTTTCGCTTATCAATTCCTTTCCTGTCTTTCTCTGACCACGTCCTCAACCCCCGCCCTCGCCACGTTCCACGCAAATAGATCGTTACCAACGGCGGCTTCTTCCTCACCAACCTTGTCTCTTTCCTCCACCCCACCCCACTGTCGCTCACCACCCCCGCCGAACTCCAGCCCTACGGGTGGACGACGACGGATCTGTGGAGCGCCCCGCTCGTCACGGCCATGTACGCCACGCTGACCCACGTCCAGCCGTTCTGGGCAGATGTACACGCCTTGCTCGCGGGTTTCCTCGGGGGCGCAGGCACGGGCGTGGACAAGATCGCCCCGGTGGACCCGGAGACGGCGCGTTCGGCGTGTGCATTGGTGCTCGTCGTCTTGTTCGCCACGCGTACGGCGACCAAGTATGGGTTGATCGGCCGACAAGGTGCGTTTGGTCCTTTTTCGTGTGTGCCCTTGGGATGGTGCGTTGTGCTGACGCTTGGCTGTGACTTAGGCGTGGTGGAGAAGATCAAGACAAACTAACGCGGTTCAAGCTACAACATCCTAGACTGCTGCGGAGTAATTTTTGGATTATTTACCCGACCACGTTGACTACCACGAGACTGATACCAACAACTGATTCCTAGAGAATATATCATGTTTGAAACAATGAAACAATGAATTGATCGAGATCGACAGGCAAGTTTTTGCAGGGGTCCACGGCTACCGCTCTACCGGTAAGTACCCGCTTCTGTCGGCCGGTCATTTCGAATGGCGAGAGCGCCTGGTCGAAGAGGGTGAACACCTGACCGGGCGACCGACCGACAGTTTCGTCTACAGTCTCCGCGAGGGTTTGACGTTCCACCATTATGCCTCTGGATACTATCATCAGCCCATGGAACACAATAACACCCAAGACCAACGAACTTTGGTAGATGCGCGTCACACTCGTGCGTTCAGAGGACAGACCCTCTCGATCGTCAGATCGTATCACTGGATTCATGATATATTGTCAAGGCATGGCTTACATTGCTCCAAGAAGGAACCGACGTACCCATCCCACCAGCCAGGAAGCGCTGGCATTGGCGCCAGGAGGTTGTCTTCGCCACACATCTGCATTGCCTGCAACGCAGCGTCAAGCGAGTCGAGCGAAGACGACACTGGCAATCGAGCAGCATCATCCTTTCTGGGGGTCCCGTCTGAAAGTCACAAGATGTTTAGCCCCTGGATCGCGTTACTTGGAGAAAAACCGGCGCACCCTTGATCGGGAACGGGGGTGCCGTGCAGAAACTCCGGTCACCATCCAACGAGTCGAGCTCCGCTATAGGTGCGAGGAGATCGTCGCCCTGTAGCTGCATTGCCCGCAATGCAGCATCTAGAGCTGCGAGGGAAGACGATGCCAGCAACGATCCCTCCTCGCAGCTTGAAACGGGCACACCCGCTCCTGGAATCACGAAATGTTATTAGCGCATGAATCACGTCACTTGAAGAGCAACCAACGCACTCATGGGGAAAGGCGGAACGATGGTGAAGCTCCAGTCATCGTTTAATGAGCCGAGCTCCGCAACAGATGCCAACAGATCGTCGTCTGGCTGCATTGCCTGCAATGCAGCATCGAGCGCTGCGAGGGAAGACGACTCCGGCAACGCGGCAACATCCCCACGAGTCCCCGTTGACGTCGATGCTATCACTAGTCAGATAGAGACCAACGCAACGGATGCCGATCACTCACGTCGATACTCCAAGGGAGCCACCGAGTGTGCGATGGTAGCAGCGCTCGCATCGGTCCTCCGGTCTTTCGTTTGAGTCACAGACCCCCTGGGTGGACGCGCAGCTGTCCTGACTTCTATAATGTCAAATCAGCATCGAGCGACGACACCATAGTCAAGGGGCGTACCGTTGGGCAAACTACCACCGATACCATATTCGGCAGCTCGACGAGGCTGCAATTTCCGCGGTACCGGCAACATCGACCTGCGACGTTGCGGCAACATGGGAATCCTCGAAGCTGATCCGGCTCCAGGCTGGACCTGCATGCACCTCGCCGTATGCAGGTTCTCCGGGATACGTCCAGCGCCGGGCTGGAACGTGTTGGTATCACGACGGAGGGTCGCTGCCGAGCTCTTGCACGGTTTGTTCTCTTTGTCACTGCCCTTTGCGCGCGTCAAGCGTTCGGTGGGTAGATTGGCAGTGCCAGGCTGACCAACATTTGCGCGGACAGTGGCAAGAGGTCCCCTTGGAATCTCGGTCCTCTTCACCGTCGTTTCGCCTTTATCTACGGTATGCGGTGTCAGCCGGGGCAAGGCAACAGCGCGCGTACCATAACATGAGGGCGGTACGAGAGAACCACCGGATGAAGTCGAACCGACGGGACGGAGAGACAGAGGACGCATTTCTGTGCGTAGGCGTCGCGTCAGCGACTAGGACATCTCAAAAAAACAATGACATACCTGGTGCGGCCTCCGCCCGCCTCGCGATGCTAGCGAGAATCGGCGCTTTCCCATCTTCCTTAGCAACCTGGCCTGCAGGCGCGGCGTTCGCGGACGCAGAGGACATCTTGACCATGGCAAGTTCCTTTCGGACGTCCGCGAGCTCTGACTGGAGGAGGGAGCTCTTTCGCGCGGTGTCGGCTCGGATCCCGGTGATTCTCGCCGCATGGCATTCCAGCGACTGTTGTGCGATTTCGAGCGACGCGCGGAGCGTCGCCAAGGTGTCATCACGGAAGTGCTCTGCATGAGCGTGTTGAGCACGTTCCAGAGAGGTGATACGATCCCGTAACTCGGAAATAGTGGCCGTCGTTTCCTCGCTACGGCTAACGGGGGGCGTCTGCGTGTCTTCGACTGCGGCAATGCGATCCTTGAGAGAGACCAGGTCCGACACAATGACCGTAATCCACACGACGAGGGCGATAAACAGCTGGTAGAAGAGAGCTTTCAGCAAGCCAAATATTGGGGCTTCGTAGTTGACGGCGTCGTCCCAGTGACCATCGGAACTGGAGGCAGCAGGACTGGGAACGGCAGCGTCATACATGTCAACCATGGACGTCGGCTCGATGAGGGTTGGACGAGAAGGGACGGGGACGCTGCACGACGACATCTGGAGACTGGCACGGGCGACTGCGATAGCGTTCTTAGAGGTGACCATTTAAAGAATAGAGTGCGGAGGAGAGTGTAGAGTAGAGGGCGCAAAGAAGAGCGTAGAGAAGAGTAGAGTGCGAGGCAGCGAGCAGATGGAGGGAGGAGTAAGAGAGAGATCTGGAAGACGACGTGCAAGGCCTCGCCCTTAAGTATCCCGGAGATTGAGGATTAGTAAGTACGGATTGAGATTCAGTCCAGAGTACTCGGACTGGGTTACTAACCTTCGACCGATGTCTCATCGTCATGCAGTCGTTCTAGAACCTGATGTTGAGTTGAACCTACCGTCTGAAACCACATGACGACATTAGTGATGAATGGTTTACGTACCGAGCGGAATCAAACGACGATAATCTGGGAGGAATTGAGCACCGAGCGAATGCCTACCATATCATTCACCGTCCACTACCTCACACTTGATGATCAGGAGAAGACAGAAAAGTGTGAAATACGTCGAAGAGGGAAAGTAACATGACGGTACATGCCACAGCCCACCAAGAATGTCTAGCTCTGACGGATACTGTCCTCCTTGCTGTGTCTGAGACATGGTCGTCCGCTGTACCGGGCGAAACCGAGATCGCGTCAGCGGCACTTCGTCTACCAAGTGACGAAAGTCTCAACGCCTGATCCATCTGTTCCTGCGTGAAGTGTGGGCCCAAGGGAATTACTGGTAGATAATGCGCTGCAATGCTACTTGCTGGGCGGGACATCGTGTTTCCCGGAATCTGTGGTGATGGCATCGGCGGTTGGGGTTGGGCTGACGGTGGGCGCGGTGAGGCAGCTACACCAGCATTCGAAGGTGTGAGAGCAGTCCGAGGAGAAGCTTGCTGTGTGACAGAGACACCTGTAGATTGTTGAGAACAGCCTAAGGCGTGCCCTGTACTCGAACCTGTACTACCTGAGCTTGTAATTGGGCACATACTTGCACCTGCGAGTGGGTAACAGCGGTGGTCGCGTTCACACGTGCTTGCGCTGCCTGGACCTGAAGGCCTGAAGTATCTGGCTGACAGCGCGCACGATCGTGGTGGTGGCGTATCTAACCCGATTGTTTCCGCCTGTCACTCGTAATTTTTCGTTCTTTCTTGTTGGACATAGTTTGGGGCCATGCCAACCCCAACCCCACCAAGGTTTTCACCGACCCAGGTTCCATGTCATGGTGTGATGATAGTGCTCGAGAAACAATCTTATTCAGGGGGTCGCTGAGGCAAGGATAGACTCACAATCGTCAAAGATTTTTACATGGAAAGGGATCTTGAACAATAATGAAGACTCCTCTTGCGGAAATTGCTTGATTTTTAATCGGTCCCGTGTGCTTCTTCGCTGCAGCACACGACGAAACTGAATAGCACCACTTGAGCCTTTACGATCGTCGATGGTATCTATGTTGGCGTTTGGAGGATTGTCCGTCGCCGACGACCTGGCTGAAGACCAGCATTGACTGACGCTATTGAAGGGGGTAAAACCAAACACGTACGGGTCCGCGTCAAGTTGGTTGATCCGAGTGCTTGGATCAGTGTGTCGTGGCGGCCCCGGCCTTACCATCACACAGCCAACTACTCCGGGCCCGCGAGTCGGTTCTACTAGTACCGGATCGATTGACTTTGGCAGCTGATGAATCGATGACCAAGAGTTTATATATAAAACGGGAGCACTTGGGAGAAATAGCGGCCTGGATCGGGCTTCCCGTGCACCAAGCAGCAGATAAAGTGGTCCAAGGTCGTCTTTCTCTTACGCTGCCATCATGTCGCGACTCTCGATCTTACACTGGAACGACGTATACCGGGTCACGCCACAGAAGATCTCGCCGAACGGCGACACAATCGACGTCACCCAGTTCGCTGCCCTCTTAGACGATATCCGAGGCAAGTGGAACCTGAGACTAGATGGGGCGCGTGACGGCCTCTCGTTTTTCTCTGGCGACTTGTTTTCCCCATCGGTCGAAAGCTCGGTGACCCGAGGAAGCCACATGGTGAGACAAGACTCTTTTTGCGTACTACGGTCTTCCTGATCTACGCGTGGTGCAGGTTCCTGTGATGAACGAACTTGCGCCAGATGTCGCGTTGGCAGGTTCGTGCTTCATCCCAAGATCTATATTGATGCTGACATTAGTTGCGTCACGAAGGCAACCACGAATTTGACTTCGGTTTGGATCCGTTCCATTCATCTGATCACAAAGTTGAGTAGCGCGCGTCGTATGTAGGATACCCGCATCTTTTAGAGTTGGTCAATGACACAAAGTTTGTAAGTCGGCTCTCTGAGAGTGTTCCGTGAAAGTGGTGTTACTTGACCTGTAGCCCT
The DNA here is from genome assembly GCA_038090295.1 of Boletus semigastroideus. Lineage (NCBI taxonomy): Eukaryota > Fungi > Basidiomycota > Agaricomycetes > Boletales > Boletaceae > Boletus > Boletus semigastroideus. Next base: position 43,065 of record JBBPMK010000116.1, read on the forward strand.
GGTTGCTGAGCAACATCGTCGATGAGAATACCAACACTGTTCCAGAACACTTGCACCTCTTCAAGGTGCTGGAACGTTCAGGCGTCAGAATTGGTGTCGTTGGCCTCGTCGAACAGTTAGTGCTCTTTGGGACTGGTATTACGCGCCATTCAACGCTGTCCTACAGAGACTGGATTAGCACTGTGCCAGCATGGCCAGCCAATTTCAAGTTCAAGGACATGGCAGAGACAGGTAGAGAACTGTCACAGCGCTTGCGCGGCGAACACCGATGTGACCTTATTATTGCGTTGACTCATGCTCGGTATGGAGATTTTAATTCAATCCATTTGGAAGTGTCGCTGATATATTTCGTAGGGTCCCAAATGTAATATCATGTCTTGCCCAGCGAAAATAACTTCTTACTCTCATCACCGTAGGACATCAAGCTAGCCGAGGATTTGCTAGCTTTATCTCCTTCTGCTCAAAGTACTCGACCCATAACCAACGAGCATGGTGCAGACATCATCTTAGGTGGTCACGACCACCTGTACTTCGTATCCAAAGGGGTTACCACTTGGGAGGGATACGACGTTTCGAAACCAACCATTGGATCCGAAAAGGACAATGGCGATATATTGGTGGTTAAGAGTGGAACAGACTTTAGAGAACTGAGCGAGTTTACTCTAGATCTAGAAGATACCCCTCCAGGCAGCGTGAGGAAGAAGATAATCAAAGCTATCCACGGTAAGCGTTCATCGTCGTCTTACCCTCCGGGCAGGTTGGTCAGCTGAGTCGCGCTATCGTCCAGGTAAACACCATCGGATCCGACCTGAATTGCCGTCTTCGAAGACACTGCAGAAAATTCTTCATGACGTGCTGTCTTCGGTGTCCGAATCGTTGAAGGAACCTGTATGCATCAGTGGAGTAGAGCTGGATTTGCGATCCCATTTCTTGCGTACGACCGAGGTGCGCAAATTTGCTTCGCCAACCCGGATAACTAATATTATCCCCCACACAGACGGCTGCAGGGAATTGGTTCGCAGACGTCTTGAGACATGCATATGACGATGCATTGTACACGATATGTGGCAGTGGTTCCGATGGGGTTCTTATCGCCGCCGGGACGCTGAGAGGAGACACTGTGTATCCGGCAGGTACGAGTTCTTTACAGCACATACTCTGATTTATTTTCTCACTTTTTTCTTAAAGGAGAGATTACGCTCGGAAATATTATGGAGATTTTACCCTTTGATGACCCCGTAGTTGTACTTGAGCTAGATGGCGAATCCCTATGGGATGCGCTCGAAGAAGGATTGTCCAAATATCCAGCACAAGAAGGGCAAGCCGACGTTCAGCGTGCCTCTTTAATTTCGCTGACTAGTGATTTTAGGCGGTTCCCTGTCGTGTCTGGCTTCCATGTGTCTTGGGACTCTCGTCGTCCCCCCGGCCAACGTGTGCTTGGAATTTGGCTTCGACAAGAAGCACCGGGCACACCCGCGGAAAGCTCTGCTCGTAGTTCTGTTCCAGGAACCCCTGTCCTCATGGACGGTGAATTTGTCAAGAGGGAGAAGACCGGGCGGACATACAAGATCGTAACGAGAGAGTACATGGCTTCCGGACATGATGGGTACACAGCTCTCCCTGGACACAAATATCTCGTTGACGACGAGGATGGACAAATAATGAGTAGCCTTGTCAGGAAGTACTTACTCGGTAAGTATTGATATAGGGAAGGTGCCCATCTCACGATTAATTGTGTTGGCAGGGGCGCAGTATGTCAACAGGATGGTCCACTTACGCGAAGAAGAAAAAGAGACGGAGCACCTTCACCCAGAGACGTGGCACGCCGTCAAGCGAGAGATCGAACATAGACAACATGTCCACAAGCACCACGACCGGTCTAATGTGGCTCAAAGGTGGCAGCATGCCGTTGCTGACGTACTGCATAAGCTGCGCTCTCGCGTGCATTATCAAGATCATTTCAATGTCGCCGCACGAGAGCATATGAGTGGTGTTGATTGCTACGATGGAAGGAAAGTGCGACAAGGGGATGGGGGAAACTGCAAGGATGGACACGGGACCCATAAGGAGGATCTACTCGTAATCCATCCCGTCATGGATGGGAGATTGAGAGACGAGGGGAGGAGTTAGTTGAATGCACAATGCAGGGTAATATAATGGCTGCCATCCTTCTGTCATGCGTCCGTTATGGTGAAGAAACGATGATCTCGGGGACCTCAACCGGTGGTGGTGGGTCTCCCGTCAAGGTACGACCATAATGTTTCAGGACACCAATGGAAGAACCGATGCCAGCCCCGCCAAACACCACTTTTAAACGAGTGAGCTACTTTATTTTGGTGCAAGTCAGATCCTGCTCACAGTTCACCGCGCTTGCTCTCTTCCACAACAGGGCAGGGGTGAGGACGGCGAAGAGCAGGGCACCAATGGTGGAATGGTCGTCCTCGCGTAGCGAGGCGGTCTACAGATAGCTGAGTGCAATGCACACGATCTGAAAAAAAGAACGTACATCGTAGGCACTACGTATGTGCCTATCTCTGACGGTGCTCTCACTCGAGTAGGCGGAGCGGACATACTCGAACCCTCCGCCAGCTGCGCATCCTAAACTGGCATGAATGATAAGCGCAGATGTTCCGTATAGATGGCTCACCGACTGCCCCTCCGACCCACGTCGCACGCAGGAAGCGATTTATGCTGAGCTGACCCCGACCTCTGCGCGTGAGTACGAACGCCACATAGGCTGGAGGAGTGAGCAGGGAGAAAAGCTGGTACCCCTTGGTCATGGACCGCCGCACGAGAAACTCGACGTCTACATTACGAGGATCAGGGGCAGCCATGTTGACTCGGACGCCGTCGCTGTCGACGTCGGCGAGCTCGCTAGTGAGTCATACCACGTGATCCGCACAGACCAATTGAAGAGCTTGCCCTAAGGCCTGACGACAACCATGGAAAACGCCGAGGTCTTTTGTATCCCAATTTTGTGCATCTCTCTGCCCTCGACGTCCAGAATGTCGGCCACTCCGCTGATCGATGCATACGATGCACAAATGCTTGACTTCTCTTCAGATCCAGACGTCCCAATGCACATCACAGGCTCCGCAGAATTCTTCACAGAAGCATTGATGGACCACGACGGCCACCTCTCTCTTTCTACTTACGGTGAACACCCCAGCGTTGAGGTCGACATGGAGGAATACGTCGGTGATAATTCAGAATACGAAATGGCGGATGAAACTGCTGAATATCACCGTTCACACGGCGACGAGCTACTCGACATTGAAGTTTATGACGCGTCACATGCACCTTCTCCCCTTGTCCCTTCCCAGCCTCTGCAGCCATCCGTCGACGTCCCAATCGATTCTGAAAATCCAGCTTCGCCGTCGCCAGCTTATTCAGAGCAGGCCGCTCTCCCCGAGCCACAGGGTGAGCAGCCAGAAGTACATCCCGCACCCCTTGACCACACGGCCGCTGATGCTGCCCATGTGGAGCCGTTAGAAGGCCTCTCCTCAGAAACTGTATCTTTGGAGCATTCCCATCCAGCTGACGTTCCTGACGAGAATGCGCTTCCGGTCAGTGAGTCCCACGACCAGATCGGCGACGCTGCCCGTCCCAGTGAACAGCTGCTTGGAACGCCTGCTGCGCACGCGATCGATGAAGCACCCCACGCCCATTCTGCGGCTGACGAGCTCCCTGCCAATTCGGAGGTGACTCGCTACGAAGCTCCAGAGCCACCGACCGCTGAGTCAGCACCTCTTGCAAGCGCTGAGGAAGCATACTATAGCAGTCCTTTGGTTCAGGACGAAAAGGCCGCAGATGAGATGCCAGCAACGGAAGGGGTGGCCGTTGACCCCCTCCATATCTCGGATGGTGTCTACATCGATCCTCCTCCCGCTGTTTTATTGTCCATTGCCGATCTCGACCAGGCAGAGTTTGTGTTGTTTAATCAACCCATCGTGGAGGACGAAGGGGAGCCCCACAGTGACCGGGGGACTTGCTCGCTCATTCTTGAGAATCGGCCTACGCTATACTATGAACCTCTGAGCACCGTCTTTGAGGCGTTACGTCAGGATGACGCCTTACTTTCTCGTGTTCCCCATAGCTTCGAAGGTGAACTTGTCCTTGATGCCTACGATCTCCAATTGGCAGTTTCTGAGGTCAGTCCTCTTTTCGACTGGAAGTATAATCGTCTGCTAACTATTATCAGGACAATGTGCATTCACGTGACATTTGTTTGCACCATCTGAACGTTTTACATGATGGATCTGACCTTGCAGGACCTCTTCGACTTCTTCTTCGCGCCAACGTCCCGCGGTTTATTATTCGATACTACGCCCTCCAGGAGCAAATTCGGCGATCAAGTGTGGCTGCTGAGACACGGGAAGGAGAACACGGTGAAGGTTTGTCATACCATTCCTCACCACTGCTCGACCGTTAGCTTACAGTTGTGTCGACAGAACATAACGACCAATATGATGCAATAGAAGAGCGACACCTTCCTCAGCAAGAGGAAGGAGCCGAATATCCCTCGCATCCGGCGGTCGATTCCGAGCTCCAGGAGGTAGCAGCGGCCGCCGAATCGGAACCAGTTAAAGAAGTCGTCGGTACAATCGAATCGACCGAAGAAACTGTTCAGGAGAACCCGGAGGACACGACCGGTCTTCGGGAACTTGCTGAATATCACGAAGCTACTGGGGAAACGCATGTTCTCGAAGATGAAGATGATTACGAGGGTACCAACGTGGGCAACGAAGACGAATCTGCGAAATCCGAATCTTTGGATGCTGACCTGGTTCACGATACAGTAGCAGAAGACACCGATGTCGCAGAAACGGTTACCGGGCGTGAATCGGATTTTGGAGGCGAACAGACTGAATACTTGGATTATGTTCAGCCGGAGGAGTATGATGAACGATATGGTGAGGATCTTCCAGAGCGAGCCGGTGGGGCTTCTCTAGTTCAATATGGCGAACCTCCACGTTACGAGGAAGAAGGGGAACAAGATAAGTCAACAACCGTGGACGAAAGTCGGGTCATCTTACCCGGTGAGGAGGAGGAGGAGGACAAGTCGTTGGCCACTTCGGTTTCCCCGCGCGTGGACCTTGAACCCGAATCGAGTGGGCGCACTGACAGGGTCACTGATACGGGTACGTCAATGTATTGGCTGTCTCGTTCACATTATTTATCCTCGGTTTTCAGCCAAGCGAGACGATTCGAACCCTAACGTGGAAGAACTGACGACCAGCGAGTCCACACAGGAAGTCGCCAGTACGTAATTTTCGGACTGACTCGGAGTGTTTACCTGACAGTATCAGCAGATCAAACATCAGGTAATCAAGAGCCAGATACGGCCCGGGAACAAGTATTTACAGAAGTCGACGAGTCTGATTCTAACTTTGTTTCGCTACTGGAACGTGAAGCTGGTATGACATTGTCGATGCACGCGTTATACACTTGTGCTCACGACGTCGACACAGAAGCAGAGTTTGACGAGACCTTCAATGCTGAACAGAACGGACAGGAAAGTAATGTTGAAGCCACTCTTCTGGAAGACTCGACCTGGGAGGACTGGGCTGACGAAGATGCCGAAGGGGTGGATGAGGAAGACTGCATAGACCCAGATATTGCCTCGAATGAGAGCTCTGCCACCCTTTCGAGTAAAGCATCATCGAAAAGAAGCTACGACGAGGTGGATCCTAGTGAAGTCGCATACGTGGAAGATCCAGATTCCTCACCAGGTGTGTCATGCGCGCCTCCGTTGTACTCCATATTCAACATATTTGTAGGGTCAAAACGACCGCGTGTTCAATGATCACCTTGGTCAATGCCGTGTCGCAGTCCACTGCATCGTCTTGCTTGCGCAGTGCTAACTTATTATCTCCGTCTACGCATTTCTCCCCCTCCTCAACTTCACATACATCAAGCATTCAATAGTAAGGTCAAGTACTTTCTCCACTTTTCTTCCGCGACGCCTTTGCCCATCATGCACGACATTCGCATTTCCTTGTCCGTTCCGTTTTTGCACTGTATCCATGACTGACCTTTTCAGCATGAAATCGAAGGATATTGTTGGACTGGTATAATACGAGACTCGGATTGCAACGAGGTAGTCGAAAAGTAAATACATGTCATTTTTTTGGTGATTCGGCAATCGGAACAGGTTGAGCGTATTCGTCGTCCATCTCATCTGCGATCTGATGTCACTTGACAAGACCCCTTGAAGTTACCCGGCTGACTCGACTAGCAACGTATGGCCGACGCAGACACCTGCCGTCTGTGTACTCAAATCATCGACACTCACTTTGGCCCGCTCACAGCAGTAAGCGAAATTTTGGATCGGTCTGGCTGACTCCTCATCATGTCATCTGTCAGAAAGTCGCGTCTACCCTGTTGACCAGAGGTCGGCTCTCCCTCACACAGCTCGTCCGTTTCACCGGGATCAAGCCCCGAACCGTGCGCGCATCCATCCTCGTACTCGTACAGCACAACATTCTCTGGCATGCTCACACGGACGACGAAGGCTACATGCTCGAGTTCAACACGCTCGAGTGTCTCTTACGGCTGAGATTCGGGCGGTACGTGTGGTCGGCAGAAAGTCTGTTTGGTCAGACGGTACGTCTCTCTTTCTCTTATTCGCGCGCTCAAAAGACCGAGACTGAGACCGATGATGATGCATGCATGGCACGGTCAGGGCGCGGAGATCGTTCAGGTCGTGTTGGATCGCGGTAAACTGCGACCGCCAGACATCGTCGCGCGGCTGTCCCGACACGACCCGAAGCGTGCGAGCGCGTACGGACAGGCGCTGTTCAAGCTCGTGTCGGAGTCGTATCTCAAGCCGTCGACCGTGCTGTCACACAATTCGCCGCGGGATAAACGGATCAAGTACGAGGGGGAAGAAAAGGCGAAGATGACGGGGTTTCCGACGGCGAGGGAGTTGCGGGAGGCCAAGGTGGCTGCGGAGGTGAGGCTGAGGCGGGAGGAGGCGGAGGCGGAGAATGTCGGATTGGTGGGTTTTTTCTGTTTCGGGATAAAACAAAAAAAAAAAGAGGATTGATCGGTTTGGAGTAGAAACGCAAGGCGAGGGAGCAGCCGAGCGGACGGTCTTCCAAGGTAGGCGGGTTTGTCGCGTTCCTAGGTCGTGGTTGAATCCATGTTTGGCAGAAAAACAGGGTGGCAGAAGAGGTGGTGGATGTGAGTGCTACGCTGTCTCGGGAAGGGAAAGAGTCTTAGGACTTCTAGGACGATGTCTACTTTCGGGTCAATTTTGACAAGTTCAACATCCATATCCGCAACAAGGTACGCTCTCGCGAGGGAACATGTCCGATCTCGAGTTGATGAAGTAGACGTAGCTCATCGAGACTGCCGTCGAAGAACGGTTTAATCGCAGTGCTGCCGTAGTCATGAGGGCTACTCTCAAAGCAACCGAGTCGAAACAGAAATCCGTTTCTGAGATACGATCAGGTATGTCGGTCTAGTTGTATTTAGATATCGAGATCACACCCTACTTTCGTCTCCAGATCCCACTTCTATAGCTGCTATTGGGATGCACATTCCGGACGACGAGAACCTGACCGAAGGACTCGCAACTAGCTCGAAAAAGCCCTCGACGTCTTCCATGATTAAAGACTACCTTGGCCTCTTGGCATGTGCAGATAACCCGACGCCGGCTGGCAAAGCGGCGTCCTACGTCAGTCTTGGTGACAATAAGATTAGTGTCGAGTTTGATACCATCAGCGCGCGGATGAGGCGACGAGTACTAGAAGCCGTGGCGAGGGAACGGCACGGGGACGATGGCGTGCGGATCGTTAGACTATTATTGGACGTCGGGAAGATGGACGAGAAACATGTGCGTCGTTCAACTCGGCCGAGAACAAGATCGTGCTAACGTCTTCCTGGCTGTAGATCGCCAAGGTGGCCATGATGGCCAACAAGGACGTCCGACCGCTCTTGTCCGCGCTCTCTTCCGACTTTTTGATATCGACGCAAGAGGTTCCGAGGACTGCGGATCGCAATCCGACGCGCACGTTTTATCTTTGGTGGGCAGATCCGAAAGTGGTGTTTCAAGTTGTGCTGAATGGTTTGTATAGGCACGTTGACTTGACGAAGGCATATTCGACACTCCTTTCGAGTCTCTACAAGACTCTGTTCAACATCAGTATTCGTAGGCAAGCGGAGCAGGAAGAGCCCAACGTCAAGGCCGTGCTAACAAAGCGGGAACGTACGGACGTTGCTGAAGACGTGAAGCTGTTGACACGGATGGAACGTGAAGTGCTGGTCGAGTGGGAACGGAAACGAGAGATGTTGAATGTGCTGGAGATGCGCGTCGAGGAGGCGGTGTTTATTCTGAGGGACCTTGATCTAGGCAGTGTGGACGAATAATGACATGTAGTGTTTCAAGCTATGACTCGTCCCTAGCCGGTGCTTGTCACGCTCGCACAGCTAGCAAGAGTCGTTATAGAGGGCGCTGGCAGGCCGAGAGCGCGTACGATCATGGCTGACTACGCCGTACATATCGACGTCGAGGGCACCGAGCTCCCTCTGCACCCTGGCCCTGGCTGGACCCGATTCGTATGCATCTCGGACACACACTCAGGTACTGCGTACCGCGTACCGTCTGGGGACGTACTACTGCACGGTGGCGATCTGAGCAGTTGGGGGCACCAGTCCGAGTTGGAGTCGACGATAGAATGGCTCAAGACGTTCGATCACCCCGTGAAAATGTGCGTCGCTCGTGTCGTCCTGGTCTGTGCGCGCTGCGCTCACGCTCGTTGGTAGCGTCGTCGCTGGGAATCACGATGTACGTCGACCGTCCCCCGATGATGCGCGTGTTTGGGATGCTAATTCCGGAGGGTAGAGGTGTCTAGATCCCTTGTGGGGCCAACCTGGCTGGGGTTTCGAGCCAGACGTACGTGTTTTCCGTCGTCACGGTCGTCGAAGCGGTTCTGACGATGAGCCAGGACATCGAAGCCACTCGGACGTATATGCGCAGCCAGTCGGCGTTTGGGCTGTACTACCTCGAGTACGAGGCGCTGCGCTTTACTGCGCCGACAGGGAGAACATGGAAGGTGTATGGATCACCAGTGAGCATTGTCTCCCCAAGAGCGACCCAGGAGTTGGTGCTGATAGACCACTCTCTCATTCAAGGCAGCCCCCCTCTACGCTATGGGCGCCTTCCAGTACGATAGTGTAGCAGCCGCTAAAGGTATGGTTCAAAAGTTGGTACACGCACATGGCTTTAACCCCCCTTGTAGCGATATACAGCAGGATACCCGACGATACCGAGATACTCATCACCCATACGCCACCCTATGGGATACTCGACATGACAAGGAGAGGAAAAAGTGCTGGGTGCCAAATACTTTCGTCCAGGTTGAACGATCTGAAAGCGTGTCGGCTGAATGTCTTTGGTCACATCCACGAGGGTGCAGGAGCACGCGTCGACCAAGTGCCCAGTACAGCATTGACGCGCGTGTCGGTTAACGCGGCCGTTTTGAGAACTGAAAGGGCGATCGTGGTTGATCTACGGAACTAGGTATCCGACGTACACATGAGTATTACAGCGACAATAAATATACAGATAATAAGAACCTGAACCAACGACCTAGACAGCGACTTTGCCCTTCTTTGCGACCTTGATACCCAGCTTGGATTTCAAGTCGGACTTGGGTTTCTTGGGTAACGGTGCAGTGGCGGTGGTAGCCTTGGAGTTGATCAACTCCCGTGTGGATTCTGGAAGCAAGCTGTAGAGGTCGGGTTCTATGTCACCCGCTTTGCGTTTGAGGGTGACGGGTTGTGATGTGGTTGCTTCGGATTGGGAACTCGACGACGACGACGACGACGACTGACCACCTAGCGGGGCGGGCATGGATACTTTGGAGAAGACCTCTCGCACCATTTTCTCGTCCTCTTCCTCCTCTTCTCTTCGCCGCTGATCCTCTTCCGTCTCTATGTCCTCTGGTCGTATGCGCGCAACCAAATCAACAGTCTGCCCCGTTCGCTCGTTTCTGGCATTCTTGGCACGAATGTCCTGGAGGGCGTCGAGGATGTCCATCTCGCGCTTCGCATCGACCGTCCGATTCTCGAGTGCTTTCATGGGGTTGTTCTCTTCTTCTTCCAGTCGTGCGAGACGGTCCTCCTCCTCGACTTGTTTTTCGTCCCTCCATGGTTCAAAGTTGCGTGATGCGCCGTGTTCGGCTGAATAGTCGGTATTCTTTGGGTCCGTCTTGAATGTGATTTCTGCGGAACATAGGGTGCTGTAGACATGTTAGAAAAATCGATGATCAGAGGAGGGCGGCACGCACCACTTGATGTAGAAACGAAAGATTTTGATGCCATAGTAATCTTCCCCGTCGACGGTCTCTTTGCGCGCGTTGAATTTTTTGCCTTTGTAGATATACTCTCCGCAGGTATTACATCGCCTAAATACGGGGTCAGTGCGGTGATATCGGCGAACCGTGAGTGATGCTCACATCGAGAATGGGGCCATGAGACGAACGACTTGCTGCGAGTTCTTTGGCCCCCTTCTTCGCGGGATGAGCGAAGGGTCAAAGTCGGGGGGAAAGTACTTGTTCAATACTGCGAGATCGTCAGCAACGTTGCGCACGGATCATGGCAAAGACACTACCTTTTCGCTCAGACATGGTGGTAGTGAGTCAAGGCGCTAGAGAGGGAAGCTGACTAATGCACGCCCTCTGATTTGGATTTGGACGCGTTTGTGTAAATTTCCGACCACAGCGCGCTAGTCACGTCCCCGGCCGTCCTTTCGTCCCTACCACCACCATCGCACCGCCAACATGGCAGTACAACTCAACAAGACCCTCATCAACGCTCGTATAAAGAGCATATTCGACGGCTGGAACGTGCGTATGTTGTCGGCTTTGGTGCCCAACGCATACCCTAACCATCATCGCGCGCCGCATTTTTTTTCCTAGAATGCCAACGTCAACGATGACATGGGCTCAATCGCGAACGCGGATGCGCTCTTACTGCTCTCCGGGGATCCCGCCGCGGAAGACGAACCCATCCGAAAAGGCACGGCTTTCCAGGTGCGTCGGACGTTGGTCTTGGGTGCGGCGTAGCTGACTCGATGTGCACTCACACAGACATGGTTGCTGGGCTACGAATTTCCTTCGACGTTCTTGTTGTTTGACAAGCAGAAACTTGTCATTTTGTGTTCGGCGAGCAAAGGTGCGCACTGGGCCTGGATCCGCCCTTTGGGTCGTCTTGACACGCGTCTGCAATGTTTCCCAGCCAAAGTGTTGCAGCAAATAAAGGACGGGAACCCGCCCGTCCCGGTCGAGATCTTAGTTCAAGCCAAGGCCAAGGAACCCCCGTCGGACGCCGTTCCCAAGTTCGTGCAGGCATATTCGACGTACACCCGTGTTGCTACCCTCGTCAAAGAAAATTACAATGGAAAATTGATCAATGAATGGAATCAAAGTATCGATAAGCTGGCGAATAAACCCGAACAGATAGACATGGCCCCGGCCCTATCGACCTTGCTGTCGGTCAAAGACGAGGACGAACTAGTGAGACTGAGCCACAGTTACACGCTCGTTTTCTAACGTTGCTCCGGCAGAAAGTGATCCGTACGGCTGCGAGCCTGACTTCGACGCTCCTCGTTCACCACATCGTGCACAAGCTCGAGACGATCCTAGACAAAGAAGCCAAAATTACGCATGAACAGTTTGCTGGCCAAATCGAGTCGCGGATAGGAACAGGGGATGGGGAAGGTGCAAAAGGTCCAGATATGAAGGTGTGGAACAAGGGCCGTGGGCTGAGTGACGTGCGTTCTTGTTTTTTTTTCAAACATAGGGTGCTCATGAAACGACATCTAGGTCGACTGGGGATCGACAGAGTTCTGTTACACTCCTATTATCCAGTCTCGGTCCACGAGTACTGGCTATGACCTTCGCTCGACTGCCGAATCTTCGACAGACCCCATCGCTCACAAAGGCGTGTTCCTCATTGCTGTAGGGATGCGGTATAAAGGCTACTGTGCAAACCTCGGGCGGAGTATTATCGTCGACCCTTCAAAGGTCAGTGTCCCTTCACTCCTGCCATAGCAGTGCTTGACTCCACCACAGGAACAAGAAGCAATTTACAACATCTTGGTCTCCCTACAGTCCGAGGTCGTGCGGGAAATGAAGGATGGAAAGACGCTACGCGACATGTATCAATTCGCCGTGGAGTACATCCGAGAAAAGAAACCTGAACTGGAGAAACATTTTGTCAAGAACCTGGGCTCAGGTGTATGTCACCCTCGCTTCGTTTTCCACGACTTCACCGGAATCTCACTACCTCATAGACTGGAATCGAATTCAGGGACTCGGCGTATGTACTCTCGGCCAAGAATGGTCGCCACCTCAAGGCGAACATGGTGTTCAATTTGGTGCTGGGATTCTCTGACCTCGTGGATGAATCTGGAAAGAAGTAGGTCCCCCTTTGTCTCTTCCGATGTTCTCTAACGTATTCATGATAGGTACGCGTTGCACCTCGTCGACACGGTCCGAGTCGGCCCAGACAAGGCGACATTCCTCACCGAAGGCGCCAAATCCTCAAAAGACACGCTCTTCTTCCTGAACACGGCCGACGAGGAAGACGAAAAACCATCCAAGGCAACCAAGGCACCGCCAACGAAACCGGTCGTCAATGGCTCGCCTGTAAAGAACAAGACCGTTGGTGGCAAAGTACTGCGTAATAAGACTCGCAGTGCCGCACAAGAGGAGGTTTTGCAGACGACTGTTGCGAGAATCAAGGATCATCAATCAGAGCTGCATGCGGGCTTGCAAGCGGCCGGTCTTGCCAAGTATTCGGAAGAAGGGGGCGAGTTTGGCGAGAAGGAAGGAAAGGGGTGGAAGCGGTTCCAGAGCTACAAGGGCGAGGGCGCGTTGCCAAAGGAGGCGGAGACACTGCGGGTGAGTAATTTCACGTACACGTTGAACGTTGACGCTGAGATAACGCAAAGATATCCGTCGATCGCAAGGCGCAGACGATCATCCTTCCCATGCACGGGTTTGCGGTACCGTTTCATATCAACACCATCAAAAACGTCAGCAAAAACGACGAGGGCGACTATACGTACCTCCGCATCAATTTCCAGACACCCGGTCAACTTGCGGGAAAGAAGGATGAGACCGTATGTACGCTATTTAGACGTAGGTTATGACAAACTGACGTGCCCCTAGCCATTCGAGGATCCTGACGCCACCTTTGTCCGCTCCGTCACGTACCGTTCGCTAGACGGCCACCGGTTTGACCAGATTTCGAGACAGATTACGGATCTGAAGAAGGAAGTCAACAAGCGGGAACAGCAAAAGAAGGAGATGGCGGACGTCATCGAACAGGATGTGTTAGTAGAGCTCAAAGGCAGGAGACCGCACAAACTCCACGAGGTCTTTGTGCGGCCTGCCCTGGACGGAAAACGGCTACCAGGCGAGGTCGAAATCCACCAAAACGGATTGCGATACCAATCACCCATGGGCTCTCAAAAGATCGGTAGGTCGAGTGTACTTGGGATACACGTGGATGCACTAATCACGTTTGGGGAAGACGTGCTGTTTGGGAACATCAAGCATTTGTTTTTTCAACCGTGCGACAAGGAATTGCTCGTCATCGTCCATATTCATCTCAAGGCACCCATCATGATAGGAAAGAAAAAGGCCCACGTAAGTAGAGGTTGCTATTCTACCATCTCGTATCCTCAATCGCGCACGGTCTAGGATATCCAATTCTTCCGAGAGGCATCCGACGTTCAGTTTGATGAGACGGGTAATAGGAAACGGAAGCATCGTTATGGCGACGAGGACGAGATCGAGATGGAGCAACAAGAACGGCGACGGAGGCAGTCGCTTAACAAGGAGTTTAAACTCTTTGCGGAACGAATCGCAGAGGCTGCTTCGACTTCGGTACGTTGCTCTAATCGGCAGTGCCATGCACCATACGCTGACTGGACTATGAACAGATTGGGGAAACTGTCGAGGTCGACATTCCTTTCCGAGAGTTGTGCTTTGAGGGTGTCCCGTTCAGAACCAACGTTCGGTTACAGCCCACCACGGAATGTCTCGTGCACCTCATTGAGCCACCTTTCCTCGTGGTCACACTGAACGAGATTGAGATTGCGTCGTTGGAACGTGTTCAATTTACGCTGAAACAATTCGATGTCGTCCTCGTCTTCAAGGACTTTACGAAAACACCGCTTCACATCAATTCGATACCGAGCGCACAGCTGGACGATGTCAAGAATTGGCTCGAGTACGTGACTCCTGAGGGTTGTCGTTGTGTATTCATTGATTGATCTCTGGCGTTTAGTTCTGTCGACATTCCGTTGAGCGAAGGACCTGTCAATTTGAACTGGGGACCGATCATGAAGACGATCAACGAGAGTCCGTATGATTTCTTCCAGCAAGGCGGATGGACTTTCCTTGGTGGCGGGGGTGGAGAGGTGAGGCGCTCGTTCCTCAGGGTATTCCGGATGCTGAACGTGACATTTTGCTTTAGAGCGACGCGGAGGAGGAATCGGAAACCGAGTCCGAGTTCGAGGCGGACCCCGAGGATCTCGTCTCTGAAGAGAGCAGCGCCGACGAAAGCGAGTACGATGGGTCGGACGCGAGCGACGACTCGGGAAGTGGGTACGACGACGTGAGCGATGAAGGGGATGATTGGGACGAGCTCGAGCGTAAGGCTGCCAAATGTGCGTATCCCGGGGTGTCGTTTTGCGTGGGTGGGTTTACCGATTGTGCGTTGTAGCGGACTCGAAGCGGGCAGATGCTGCCAAGGCGCGAGGGTCGGACGAATCGGATAATGATAAACCCAAGAAGAAAAAGGCGCCTACGGCCAAGGGTGGTGCCAAGGGCAAGGCCAATGGGAAGCGGTGAGAGGCGTGTCGTTGCATATTCTTTGCTTTTTCATTTGTTTTTCTTGTAATACTATTGGATTTCGTCATGTATCCGACCACGCAATCCTTTTGATCCAGACTGTGAGCCGTCGTATGACGCATGTCGCGTTGCACCATCCCGTCCTGTTTCGAGAAACAATCTTTTGGCTGAAAAATCCCCAGGAAGTCCAACCAAAGATCAACAAATTAGCCTCGACCTCAGCGCCGCATCCACTTCCGCCCAACCTCTTTCCAGAAAGCGCGTTCCTCGAGGCCACGGTCCACGCTGGTCTCAGACCTACCCCAGGTTGCCCTCCACCCCTAGTTTGTGTCTGCATTCTTAGGCACCTGTTGTGCTTGATGCACAGCACCAATGTCCATGGACCTCATGGAGTTGGGGGAGCTCAATCAAAGAGAACTGCACCGAACTTGTTCTGCTCCCTTGGCGGTCGATGTCTGGCGGGAATATGTACATCAGGACGAAGTGGACAACACATCCCAGCTTGGACAAGGCAAACCAGTTTGAAAGAACCAACGGGGGTCTGATAGTAGACATCCTGGTAACTAATACATAGTTGTTAGCTCCACGTCTTGTCGTCGACCGTACAAGTACAGTACCTAGTTACACCCTACCTGTCGCCACACACATTTCAAAATTCATGCAATCCACGGCGAGGGTTAGGGGTGCCTGTACCTCGGTTTCGATCCCATCATTCCTGGTTTGAATGCCCTTTGCAAGCAGAAGCGAAATGACGTCCAAAGGACTTGAATCACTCGAGTCGGTAGCTGCAATAGATAGTTGGAGCAACCAGATTCCATGTCACAGTGTGATGATAGAGCTCCTCGAGAAAACCCACCACTTCCGACTCGGAGTCGCGTCCCCAACCGCTCATCTGAGAACTGCGATATCTAACAACTGCACCGATCCGCTCGATTTTTGTTGCTCCGACATCGGATCGACAAGGCGCGGGGCTCAATACCGACATTGAGCGTCTTGTCCATTATGTAGAAAATTGGGATTGTTCAGTCTTCAGAACTTCGGATTCTCGCCAACAGTCGCGTCGGTTTGTTCGATTCGTGTTATCTCTATTTCTGCTCTATATTGACCAGATGCAGGGCAGGATACCTGAAAGGCTATTGCCTCTCGTTCGTTTCAAACATCATCCTGGTACTATCTCGTCAACCACTGTGTTGTTTCGTTCGGTTCTTCGACACTCAACATATTAATAGCTAACTACATGTTGTGCTAGAGGGTTGTACGCATTTTGACTGAGGCATTGCTAACTCAGACTTGATCACATACATCGCTACCCGTAAACATGCGCCAGCACAGGAGGAAAGTCAATAATATTCACCTCAAGGCACTCATCCATGATAGAAGGGGTACGTAAGTAGGGGGTCGCTATTCTACCCATCTCTCATCTCCAATCACGCACGGTC